>JAJKFJ010023831.1:0-29483 GCA_027382625.1 Tetmemena sp. SeJ-2015 | reverse complement strand
TAAGTGAGTGACATAGAGTAAATACACAGTATATAAAGAGTATATGCTTGCTAGCACTTCACTCTCTATCGCAGTTGAAGTTTCGATGCGCGCTCTCGATGCAATTCAACATTACTCAGCGTGAGATGTGAGAGCGCACTTGCTTATTGCTTCTGTAGTGATAATGATGCATTGAGTCTTTACATTTCCTTCATCGCATCCATGCTAATGAACCTTAGATAGCTATAGATATATGTTACACTTATAGTTATATTTTTCCTCGCAAATTTTTAAAATATTAATTAGTTCTATAATATCTCAGAGATAGCAAACCAATTTATTTTTTTATTTTACAGGCTTCTCTACTTCATAATGGAATTTGGTGGAAATGAACAATACATTTAAAACCACTCATAGTTCTTCCAGAGAAGTAGACAGAAGTTTAGGAAATTATTATAATGGATCAAAAAATATCCTTTACCAGCATTTTCTAGTTAATTCAGTGTTATTTTTTTTAATTAAAATAAACAGCTGAAAACCATTCAGAGTGCTAAAAATTGAAGATTTTAGTTTGAGGATCTAAAAAATAAAATTAATTTAATTTTTATAAATATTTTTTAATTAAAATTTTATTTTTTAGATCCTCAAACTAAACTTTGGATTTTATCTTTTTTCTCTTGTCATTTTCAAGACTTTCGAGCTAGAAAATTGTATTACAAATTCATGGACAGAAATTTCTTACTCGAGATTTAGAAAAATCAACAATTGTTTCATAATTAATTTAACCAAATACAAAAAAAAATATCTCGAATGTAATTATATTAACTTAATCATATTTAAAATAAAAAATTTATTCTTTAAAGTATTACCTATCAGAAACATTTACGAAAAATAAATAATAGATATTTAATTTATAAAGTATTATTTTTATGAGAATAAATTAATATTAATTTTGAAATTTATTTCTAATTTTATAAACATGTAAAAGATTTAATACTAATTATTCTACTACTACAAGCATTTCAGTCATATTACTCTAAATTGTATAAAGAAAATCAATTTAAAAAGGAAATAAAACACTACATTAGCTTTTGAGAATTGGAATTTTGAGAATAATTAATATAAAGATATTAGCATTAAGGTCTCAAATTCATTTTTTTTAATGAAAAAATAACAGTGAGACGTTTAAAATTCTCATTTTATTGTCGATTTGAGCCTTCAAATTCAAAGGTTGTTTCCTACTAAATACAAGAAAGCTATAAATGTAACTTAAATATCGAATCATAATTCATTATTATTCTTAATTTATATAGTAAACATGGATGAATCCAAATTCGGCAAGCGTTTTCCCCAAATGACAATATTGAGACTTTGTGGAACAAGGATAAGCAAGATGAATAAAATTATTGCATTCATATGACCTTAATAACAAAATTCACACGTAATTCTAGTCAAAGAGAAATAGATTCAAGTTGCAGGAATTATAAGCTATACTTATAATCAAACATTCTTCTGAAACTTAGTCTGCGGATAGCGCTTAGACTGAAACAGTTTTTTGATATATTCTAAGAGAAAAACACATGACCATCAGAAAGCGAAATTAATGCAGTCTCTATTGATACATAGCTTCTACCTCCGCAAGAGTAAAACTTTAGATAACTAGTGAAGAAGAAATGAAACCTGAGTTTAAGGATATCTAATTTCAAGGGAACTAAATAATGTTGAACCAGAAATTCAGCATGCCAATATTATGTGATTTGCCATAGTCATCAAAAGAAAGGGGAGTGATGAACTAAAGAATCTTGGAATGAAGACTACTTACTCATTTTAAAGGCGTTACAGAATGCTAAAAAGATCATTCATAACTTAGGCTTCCAAAGAATATGGTTGAGCGATAAGAAGGAAGACACACTATTAAAAGGCAAAATTTAAATAACAAGATGGTCACAAGTCAAGAATATTAAAGAGTTATTAATACCAACATAAATAAATGAAGATTCACAATCATATTTGCAGACAAAAATTGCTGTTTCAAGATAGCTGATAAATTATGAGCCAATTTTGAGTTTTATCAACATAATTCGTGCTTTGTGTTAAGAGTAGTAATAGAATTAGGAAAATAGTCCCTCTGTTCAGCTTTATAAAACACATTATGTTATTTTTTCATTTAAAAAAAGAATTTGCGAAATTAATGCTGATATCTTAATAATTTCTTGCAAGAAATAAAAAAATTTGAAAGTTTAATTATTTAATTGTAACAAAAATGGAGTTTAAATTTTTAGCTAGTATAAAAATATCATATAATCCTCTGGAACAAAGCTTTTGTTATCTCTGCATAATTTTTGAATTTTTAACTTCTATAAATTAATTATTTGCTAAAAAAAGTAGTATTTATCATTAGGATATTTATCTTTATTTACTTTGGGGAGAGGGCTCTTCCTCGACAGTAAAATTATAAATGAATAATGTAAAAAAATACTCATGTTTATGGGCTTGTTTTTTCTCCTAATTATAATTTTTCCAATTAAAATGCACGAATCTGACAGTCTCAAATTTGAATCCTATGTTAAAAAGTAAGAAGATAGTTATCCTTAAAAACTTTCATTTTAGTTATTTTCTTCACAATTGTCAAATAAATTTCAAGTACTTTCTTGAAATATTGCTGATTTATTGAAAGTATAATATACTTTAGCTTTAACTCCTTTTAAAGTGTAGCAGGAAATTATCAGAGATAGTTTCTACATGATTCATTAAGTAAGTTAAGGTCAAATTAAATGCATCAATATTTCAAGATAGCGCTTGAAGTTTTATTTGATAATTGCGGAAAAATAGATAAAATGAAAGATTTTCAAGGATATCTGATTTCTTACTGGTAACTATAGGATTAAAATTTGAGGCCGTTAGATTCGGCCATTTTAATTGAAAAAAATTAGAATTATAAGAAAAAATCAGCAAGTAAAAATGAGTGTTTTAATACTGGATCATTTTAAAATTTTACTGTAGAGGAAAGGAGCCCTTTTAATTTGAATGATTTAATAAAAATTGATATGGAAATACTCAAGTAGTTGGTACAAACAAATTCAATAGATGAAGAAGGAAATTTTTATTTATGCTAAGAGAGTTGAATAAGACTTTCACGGAAAAAAATTAAAAAAAATAAATAATTTTGAAAATTAAAAGAAATTATAAGGAAATTGAAAATATTTAAATAAGCATTAATAATATATTTTAAAATTTGATAGTTTAGTCTTCTTTAGTTAAGCTTCATTTAAGATTACAATTTCTGTGTGATAATTTTTCTTAAAAGGAAAAGCGATTATTAAATAAAATATATTTTTTAATTTGAAATTATGTGCAATCTAACATAGTTGAGAAGTTAAGAATTATAAAATAATTGCTATGATTTGGAAATTAATTGAATAAATCAAATCTAATTAAAAAATTCAAAAGATATATCTGAAGTTTTTCAAAAATAATATTTTTTAATTGAACTAAAGCGATATGAACTCTAGAGATTGATAAAATCCAAAATAATTTTATTTAAGAATTAAATTAAAATAAATGATTGGATAAATTATAAGTAAGGAATATTTTAAATATGATGTCAATCAATTTTTCTTATTTATTACATCTTGATCACTCCATTTTCAAAAACGTAATATAATTAAATACTTAATGGCATATCTAAACACTACTTATTTATGAGATATGAAGCACTCATCCCCTTTTTTTATTTAGACTCATTTTTACTTTTATCTCTTATAATTTTTGAACTGGATTCTAAAATAAATATCTCTAAATTTTAAGCTAGATCAAAATAATTATGCAATAATAATTATAAATTGGAGATATATCTACTATAATATTTTATGTCCCCACAAATTTAATTTATATCTTGGCTTCTTTTTTTCTTCCAATTTTTTCTCAACTATAATTAGTTATCCATATTCCTCTGAAGTGCAAGGCAAATAAATGTTGCACCTAATTAAAATTACATATGATTTCAAATTATACATCCATTTTAATATGTGATTTATTGATACTTTACATATTCAGAGAGAGAGTGGGGAAAAATTGTTTAAAAATATAATCCAAATGTTTAAATGTTAATTTTAAATATTAAATTCTCAATTGAAATTTATAATTTATAATTTATAATTTTCTAAATAGATTTAAATATTTCTTCTTTTTTGCTCTGTTCCTTTTTTAGTATAAATCTCCCAACTTTGAATAACTTATATTAAAATCTTTAATATGTGTTTTTTTAAATAATTTCTGTTTAAAAGTTGACTTTAATCTTGTGAAATCTTTTTTAAAAATTTATATATAAATTGAATATAATATAGCTAGTGCTGTCTGAAAATAGAAATATTCAAAACATATTTATCCAGGATAATAAAAGTTTGGTTTAAAATAAGATTTTCATTTTAATTTATTGCTTCTTCTCTGTCTAAGTATTGAAAATCTAAAGATCGCAAATTAATATTAAAAAGAAATCTGAATATTAATTATAATGACTGTTTTTAAATACAAAATTTATGAATTAATAAGAAAGAAGATTGAAGGCAGACGGTATTGAAATATTCCCAAATCTAATATGTCAATAAACTATCTAAAATAATATATCTTAAAGATAAAAAGCATTTTCTTAATAATGATCAAAATCTAAATTAAAATTCCCGTTCAGCTGTTTTCCCGATTTGATAACTTATTTATATGTAATTTTATTTTTAAAATGAAATGAAAACTTGAGAATTAGTAATCTTGCGCTTAATATTTATATATTGATTAATCTAATCTATTTGTAAGGTAGAGACCCGATCATATTTATTAGCATGAATTAGCATAGAGATAATAGAGTTCGAATGGGTTGTAAAAAAAAATATTACAATATTAGTATTAAAATTATCAGAGTAAATTATTTCTCATTATTTTTATTAAATTAATTTAATAAAGTATTATTATGACAAAAGGAAAGATAAAATCAAGGACTTGTGAGTTTGCACAAAATAGTCTTTTCTAGAGTAGGGAGATTCTCCGGTCATTTTTCTGTGCCTCTATCACGTTGCGTATATCCCTCTGAATGCTATCAAGCTTAGTAATAAGTCGATAAACAGTGTAGAAAATTTAAATGAAAGGGTGTGTTATAGTGAGCCCTTAAGCCGTGCGAGATAAAGACTCCCCAAGTTGGATCTTCTGACTCAAGATTAATGAGCACCTCTCTTCCGACGGTAGTGACTACGAAGAGTAATTATCCAGGTTAGAATTGCTAATGTAACTCAGGAGGGAATTTAAGACTATGCTTTTTTGGTGCTGATTTAGCCAGCCAAAACCACTGGCATTATCTGGACTATGTTGCCTGAAGGTGACACCTAACACTGTGGATTATCCTTTATTTACCAGGAGGCCTATGTTTTTTCACCTCTAAATCTAACCAGCAGCAAAAAAAGATTTTGAGGTTAGCGTAGTCTATTTTAAGTCAAGGAGCTCAGAATACTTGGAAGAGGAGTGCTCATATATTTTGGGATTGCTGCATCGTGATGGAGATGGAGGGTCACATTATTGAAGACTTCATCTATTGAAAAGTGCGAGGAGTTTATTCTAATTACGCATGCTTAATTTATACCCTCACTGGGGTACTTCTTACTTACTTCATTTTAAATAAACTTCATTTGTTATGTAAAAAAAGCGAAATGTAAAAATAAACTTAATTTAAGATATGTTTTAATTTAAAATTTTCTCATATATATTAAAGTATGTAATCTAATTCAGAGTTAATAAGATATAAGATAATTTTAGTGGATTATATACTCTTTAATTATTAATTTATTTTAAATAGGAAAGGATTTTATTTTATAAATATTGAATTAAAGTCATAAAAGCATTCGGAAAAATTAATGTAAACGAAGAGCTACTCCCTAATTTCCAACTGCACTTAAAATATTAAAAATATAGTTTGTAAACCACTAGATATTTTGTGAATGGATTATTTTATAATATATTGTCATAAATATAATATGAAAGTATTCTAAACTCCGCATCATTTTTTCTTAATTTTTTGAATGAAATTTAAAATAATACGATTAGAAAATCATAAAATTGGGTTATCTAAAATAAATTATAAAAAAGAGTAATCTATCAATTTTTTGATAGTTTTAGAGCGTATTCTTTTAAAACTAAACACATATAAAAAGAAAAATTGGACTCAAGATAACAAAAATTCGTGGCCACTTGTCCAGAGTTCTCATAGTATTGATAGAAAATACTTCCCATTTAAGTCAACAATATTTTTAAAGAAATATTTATTCAAAATGATTTAAATAAATTTTGCACTTATTTACACATTATTTTTTATATGCTAATTAAGGTTATGACAAATTTATCTTAGCTAATAATATAATTTAAATTTGCTTCAAGGCACTTTAATCACCAAAATTTCAAATCATAGCTCACTATTAAGTATTAAATCATTAAAGATCTGCAAAAATGTATGTTTTTTTTTTAAAAAAACTTATTATAAAAAGGCATCACAAGAGCTTATAGAATAATTTTTAAATTGAATGTAGAGAAAAAGTTATAAACTTCAAGATAAATAAATTATACGAATATGGTTTTTAATAAGATAATTTATAGCAAGCCTAAGTTAATTCTTATCCAGTAAACTTTAATTAAAGTATTTTTTAAAGTTTTCAATATAAGATAATATAATTCTAACTTGCATTCTTTTTTTCATTGTGAAATATAGTTATATCCTTATGAGATTGAATAGCAAAAAGATAAGGTATTTTTAAATATTATTTAATAGTTTTGTTCTTTCAAATAACTAATAAATTTTATTTGCTAATTATAATTTGTATGGCAATAACTTATAGATTAAAAGAAGCAATTATCATTTCAATATTAGGCATATTAATTTATAAATTCGCTCTCTAAAAAAAGATGGTTTGTCTAGTCTTGTAAAAAATTAAGAAAAAGAGATAATCCATTATTCATGATTTCTAGTTCATCATTTTAAGTAAGTCTATTAAAAAATTTATTCATTTTTCACCATAATTGTGAATATTTAAATTACATTATAAGCTAGAATTTAATAGATAATAAAGTGTAAATTAATTTCTAATCATTTTTTCAATAATAATTTATACGCTACAATGGAAGCAACTCTTGCCATACCTAGTCCAAGTACTGCACATGAAGATCCTTATTCTTATAATAAATGAAGACAACTCATTTAAGGAGATAGGTAAGTCAACTACTATATACATAATCCCCAAGAATGTAATTGAGACTAATAAATATTTAAATAATTGCTAATGAGTAAATAAGATAAGTTTTTAAGTCTTAAACCATTTTCCAAATCTCATTATTATTTCAATTCTCACCCTTATTAACTTTTTTAGGTTTCTACAAATTGCATTTTATAATTCCACTCTTAGCATTTTCACTATTGGTCATACTGATTTATAATACTAGAACTAGAACAAGATAAAGGACAAGAATTTCAAAATTTAATACAAAAGTTCTAAAAGAATGCACTTATACTGTCTACTACTTATAAATACTTGTATATCTGTAAAGTTATTAATTCTCTAAAACAAAAAATTCTTCAGTATAATGCTAGGTAGTGTTTAAATCTTACTAAAAACATTTAACAAATGCCTTTATAATTTGATTAAAAATTGAAAAATATATTATTTTTACCATAAGTATGATTTTAATCGAAATTATTTAATTTATTATCTTTCCAAAATCAAATTATTTAAATAACTATACAAAACTATTTTTAAAGCAAAATTTCATCTGTAACTTAAAATTTTGAATTGCCTTTTTATTACTTAGAATTTTATTACTGTCTTAGCAATAGAGGGAACCTTTATATTGACTGGCTTGTTAAATAATAAATGATTATAATATTATTTAATTAAACAAGTTGTAATATAAGAAATAAAGTTTAGTGAACCATTAGACATTTGAAACTTTAAATATTTATTAAATCTTAGAAATAAGCATAAAATATATTTTGTAATTTTTTTTTCATCAAGATAAGTGATTTGTTTTTCTAAACATATTGTTTTTATTATCAGTAAAACATAGAAATTCACTAATCCTAATCTTATTTGAATTATAATTGAGAAAATAATATAAAAATTGAGTTTATCAACATAGATTATGGTTTTTTAAGGAAAAATTTAATTAGAGATTAGCTCTAAAATAAATAATTAATATGTGTAGAAGAATTATCATATTTAATATTTGAGAGGGAAATTAAGCAATCAGAAAGGTAAAGAGAGTCCACGCGACGTCGTTGACTAGCATTTGACAAATCTGTCATCAACCATTCTTAGAAAAAGCCTTCAGGCCTATGCATGCCGTTTTAAAAAGCTTAGTGAGAAAAATTATAGTAGCTTAGGAGCTGCCAATAGCCGTTCCTTGGTGTCAGGTAATCGCAATGCAGTTTTAAAGTAGAGCAGAAGTCCAAAGATATAATCGCTCACGCGAAAGCAAATTCACAGGATGAGTGGTAGACCATTTATCATCGAATATCTCTGTCTATCTACTTAAAATACATTTCTCATGGCTTCGGGTCACCAAAACCCACGCCCTCATCTAAATACTCAAGCCTCCAACCAATGGAGTATTAAACAGGTCGCCTTTAGGGGCATCGAGACTGGCATAAAAAGAACTTTATAATTTAATTCTTAATCATATTAGGAATCATTCTGTTTCGAAACTCTGTATATTTTAAATATTCTATTTTTCACTTAAACTAAAGAAATTAAAACACTTGGTATTTTAAGATAGAAATAATTTAAAACATTAGAAAGCAAATATTCATTGATAAAAAATGATTAAATATAATTTTTTAATATAATTAAATGATCTATCCTAAATATATATCTTATTTAATTTTTATAAAAAATTTAGATTTAAAAATTTTCAAATCATTGAGTAATAGTAAATAAAATATAAAGTGAGTCCCTGCAAGCTTTAGTTATTTATAACGAAGATTTAGCATAAATGTAGATAGCAACTTAAATTCTTCCCACGTTTTGATGAAGAAAAAAGTAATTCTATAAAATAATCTCTTGTTTGTGTTTATTGTTTCTCTATCTAAACTCATTTAGTTAAATTCTTGATAATAAAATAACATTTTTAAAATTAATAATCTAATTGCTTTTAAATAAAATTAAATCTCACAGCATTTCTTTACTCTAGTTTGAGTTTTTATTTTTTAATATTTATATTATTCGCTTTTCTATGAGAAAATATTAGCGTAAAGACTTGATTGAAAGATAAAATATGTTTAAAACTAAAATATATTCAAGAGTTTGCTGATGAGTATATCTAATTAAATACCTGTTATTGGATAGAGTAGTAAGTTCTATTATTCTATCCTTGTAAAGCTTTTGAAGGAGTTCTCAACTCAGAATTATAACGAGTTTAACGAGCAAATATAAAATTTGAAGATTTATTGCATTATATGTAGCGACTCTACTCAATTATAAAGAGAGTTTTAAAACAGGAATTCATTTTTATATGGCTAAATTTAAAAACTTATATGCCATCTTGCTGCAAAATCATGTTTATTACTTTAAAAATATTCGTTTTCATTTAATTATAAACTATAATATATAAGTAATCTTTATATTTATTTGAATTTTACAAATATATATGCATACTATCTTCCTTAAAATGCGAAAGGCTGTTTTTAAAGAACATATAATCTATATAAAGATGAGATTATTAAAAAACATATCATTTTTGTTTCCTCACAAATATATTTAAGCAATTAATAACATTAAATTTCAGTTTTCAAAAAAAGTTTTAAAGAATAAATATATAATTTAATTTACTTATTTCTCTTAATTAGCATCTTAAATTATACGAGCTTTTTTGGCAGAAATAATAATTAAAAATACATCTTCGATATTAAAGTTTGAGATTAGTTAGCTTACTAATCATTTTTTGAAAAATAAAAAGATTATTAAATAATAGCATAAGACTTGATCCTTAATTCATATTTTATTAAAAAAATTATATGAGTTCTCAATAAGATTTATTTCATTAAAATTTAATCTTATATCTAAAATACCTCTAAATAAAAAGTTATAGAGATTAAATAAATATTTATTTTTTGATGAAAATTAAAAATAATCAAAGTGTAACAATTTTTCAAAGAATTTATTCTACAAAATAAGAAGTAGACAAAAATTCAATAAATATTTTTATAAATTATGAAGAAAGTTTCTAAATTTAAAATTTTACTTAAATTTTGCAACTCAATTAATATTTCTCAAAATAAATTTAACTTTTGAAGCTAAATAATTATTATCACTCATAGATAAATTTGATATGGGAAGTTATGTTTGTTCTTATATTAAATTTATGGCAATGAATATTGAATTTTTTAGAAAAGTATCCTCTTTTATATTAAGATTTATAAGGAAATTATGTTTTTAGGATAGAATTGATTTTATTTTTTAATTTTCATAAAAATGTTTTTCCTCCGGCGATAAAAATATTAAAAGAAATTATTTTCTAAAATTAAGATACTCTCCAAAATAAAAAATTTATTTTCAAAATTATTTCAGCTTAATAAATTTTCGAAAAGTTTATAATAATGTAACTTATCTCACTCTTGTTATATCTATGCTTATAAGAGCTTATATTTGTGAAATAATGAAATAAAATAAAATTTTAAAATTAAATACTTTACTATAAATGTATTTATCTTTTTAAAATTTAATCGTAAAATGAATTAAATTCCTGTGACATTTTATAGTTCACAAAATGAATATACTAAATATTTTATGATTTAGAAAAAACAGAATTCTTTATACTCAATAAATATTAATAATTTCTTATATTAAAAAATAACTAATTAATTAAATCATACTGATAGTTATTTTCCTAGGATTTGTTACATAGGATAGTAACTGATTTCTATAAACAGTACGAAAGTGCTGATTTAATGAAATTGATTATTAATTATATTCCTAATATTTTACTTTACTTTACTTTACTTCCTAGGATTTGTATCTCTGATGAAATCATTTTTATTTATATAAGTTGATTTGGAAAGAATTGAATTTTAATTTTTTGAAAATAATAAAATATGTTACTCAAATCTTCTCGATTCTATAATTGAATATTTTTTATTATGTTCAGATTTGGAATTTAATGTTTGAAAATATTCTAAATTATGTCATTTCTTTATAAAATATTCTTCCTTTTATTTATCGTCTTTTTCTAAAAAAAATTATTTTATCTCTGTGCTTTTGCAATAAAAAGTGTAATCCATTAAACATAAAAACAATACTTACCATCCCTATAAACTATATTTTTTAAACTCTGATTAAACTATTGACATCATAGATTTAATTTTTAATTTATACAAATTTATTCTAAATTCAGAAAGACTGTTTGAAAATTTTAAATATTGAGGAGAACCCTAAATAGATTGATTTTTATAGATTATTGGCAGATATTTTGTTCCAAATTTTTCTCTTGTTGCTATCATAAAATGAAAATAATATAATAGGAAGAACTTAATTAAATAGAACTAAAAATAAAAATTTATAACTAAATTCCTCATACTTTATTTAATGTATTCGAGGCAATGTTTTGAAGGTCATTGATTTGCCTCTTCTTTAAGTAATTATTATAGATTTTGATTATAATGAGTTAATTTTAGTATTTATATAACCTTCACTATAGCAAGATAAATTATAGGAATTTCAAAATAATTAATAAAAAAATTGGATTGATTTAACTAAACTTATAAGCCTAAAAAGTCCTTAATAAAATAAGATTATTTTAAATTTGTTTATACAAAAAATATGCATATAAAAGCATTAAATGGAAATTTATAGAAAATTATAGAAAGAATTTAATGGAAAATAAAAGGTAGTTGAAAGTATAATAGAGAGGAGGCAAAGATGTTGCAGTTGACTTTTCAGGTTTCAAATCTCTGTGCACTATAACTTTCTTGTGTTTGTATTATATTTAATGTTAAATTATTAATTTAATTAGTTAAGACATTAAAACTATTAAAAACAAAGATCTCTAAAGGAGTCCAGTCTTTCTCTACTTTGTGCAAAATATTAATTTAGAAGGGGGATGAAAATTCATTTAAAGCTGGAGAAAATAGATAATGTAGTTATTATCTAATGAGTCATTTTTTCTATTAATTTGGTCTTGACTACTGCTCTTGAGAGAAACTTTGCCGAGTTCAACAGCTTCTCTTTGGAGAAACTTAGATCCCTGCCACTTGAGAATAAGGTAGCTCATGCCTTTGGGAGGAAAAGGTCTGAATAGACGCCGATAACTCCTCGAAGCTTTAAAATGAGTGTGAATAACCTTTACTTTCTCAACTTCTTAAATTTGAAACTCACCTCATTTGGTGCTCCAAGAGAAACTTGGCATGACACAATAAGAATAAGATAACACATCAGAAGTGCAGAGAATATTAAATCACTAAAATAGCTTTCTAGACTAGAAGATTTTATAGTAGCTATTTCCATTTTATCAGGTATAATTTTTAATTTTAGATTTCATTTTCTTATCTTCATTTATATTAAAAATAAGGTTTAAAATGATGATGCAAATATCAGGAATACTATAAATTATATTGATTAATTTTATTCTGGAAATTTTGAACAAGCTGATATTCTTATAAATAAATATCCAATAGAAATAAAAAAATTCCCTCTTATTATAGAACTCTCAATTCATAATTAAATAATAAGTCAAAGTCTGTCTTTTAGCCACATCTTATTAAAAAAATCCATGGCAAAATCAGCACAGTTTAATAATAGTAAATGAAGAGATAAGAATAATCATTTTTTTTCTAAGATCTTTATTTATAAAACAGAATAATTAAAATTGAAATATTGCTTTTATGAAGCATTATAAAAATAATAATTTACAAAATATTTCTTTTGAAATCTTTATTATTAAAATAATCAAAATGATTCTTGTCAACTATTTTAAAACAAATAAAAAAAATTTATTCGGATTTTATGAATTCCTTTTCAATAATAAAAATAATATTTTTTCAAATTATTCATTTAAAATAAAATTTTAACATTCAGATAATCACGCAAAAATAAATTTAGTCCCTTAATTTAAATCTTATTTATTTATAGAAAAAATAGAATGAATGCAGCTTTTGGAAGCTTTATTATCAATACAATTATGGTAATAAATTCAATTTGATTATTATAAATAAAAACTTTATAAAGATTACAAAATATTACAAATCACTAAAGTATAATTCTCTCCCATCATCTAGAAAATAAATTCTCATTCTATTTAGAAATGTTATTAAAGCTGCTTACTAATTAAAATTCTAAAAATTTAATAAAACTTTATTTGCAATAGAGGATTTAATAATTTCCAATCAATATGATAAATTATCCAAATCATAGCAATTCATAAATTTTATGTTGTACCGCTTTATTCTTAGTTTATTAGATATGTTAAAATCTTAATGTTGAAATCATTTACCTTTTAAATTAAGAAATTAATTAATTTAGTGATCTTCAAAGCCATTTGAAATAATATATTCAAGGCCAAAATTAAATCTAATATGGATTTCCGGAAATCTGAGTTTTAAATATTTTAAGAGGATAATTATAAATAATGTAATAAACTAAAAATATATGATAATTTAAATCTTTAAAATCTCTTATAATAAATCTATGGTTGGTTTTTTTAATCAAAATATAATTTTTAACCCGGTAGTGAGAAGCAAGAATCAAAATAGTAAGTGTTATAAAAGTTATATTCAATAAAATTTAGCTCCAATTTAATAAAGATGAATTTTAAGATTTGAAGAAGAATTAAAAATACAAGTTACATATTAGATATAAGAAGTTCAAAGAATCTCAACTGGTTAAATTTTAACCCTTTATTTTTTAGGCAACTTGAATGATTATGTCTCATTTCATAAGCCACATCTAAATTCATTCACCTTGATTTCTTTTAGCACATTTTCATCACTGTAAGATATGAAACTCTCAAGAATGGAAAGAGTGACTACCCCCTCTCGAGCATGGAACACATTCTTTCTCTCACATGCATGCATAGATTGAGGAGCACCCCCCAAGTTTTCTCTCCTGATAATATTGATCTGCCTTGCTTTCGTTCTTCCTTCTTAATAGTATAATATAAAATAAAGAAGAAAATTCTCTTATTTACTTAATTAAGTATAAGCAAAAAGTAATTAAGTTTTGGCCTAGAGGAATTAAGATAAATAGATAATCATTACTCTTTAAAAGAATACACTTATAAGATCTTAATTATTCTTCTCTCATTCTTAATCCCAGTTTCTTAATGTTTTGACTAAAGTGATAATAAAGTTAAGTTTTCTTGAATCATTTGAACTTTAGGAATTATTTATGGTGAAATAAAAAATCAGAGCTTAGAGTAAAGTATCATTTTTTGCGAATTCCTGTCAACATTCCTGTTCTCTTACTAAATCAAGCAGAAAATGATATCCTATAACTCAGAAGAGATGAAAATATTTCTCAGATTATGATATCTAGGGAAGATGCAGCTTATGAGATCAATTCTTTAGAGAAGAACCTGTCAATCAACAAGCATTCTTTGAAGAAAAAAAAACTTGAAGAAAGTAAGCAAATGAAGCCTAAAAGAAGACCAACTGGCAGTTTGAAGAAGTGTTTCTCGTGTATTACGCAAGAAATTAAAATTACCCTCAATTCAGCAATTGTAGCTTAATAAATATTACGTTATAAAAATTCAGATTTTGTAATTCAAAATAAAAAAAAAATAATTAAAAAATAAAAAAATATCGGTGTAAATATCCACATGATCAATTTTTAGCCATTCTATATTAATGCTTTTAATAGATCATCATAAATCAATCACTGTATAAAGAAATTTCTTCAGTTTTCATTATATTTTTGGAAGATTTTTAATTAGATTAAAATAAAGATAGCGTTTATTTAAGTTGATTAACGCTTGATTTATTAATTTGATATTTACCGAAGCATAAATTTAATTAAAATACGCATTTTTTTTTCTTCATTAATTGAATTTTTTAAATTACTTTTTAAAAAAAAATGTTTTTTTTTATAACAAATTTTGAATTGTAATCTAAATTTACTCTTTCCATATCTTTTGGACATTATTTATGATTTTGCTATCAAGGAAAGTTATTTTGCTTGAATTTCAAAGAATTAAAATATATGCTTAAAATTTTAATTAATTAATGTGGCTTTAATTTTAAATATTTATAAAACCTGAAAAAAATATATTTTGTAATTTTTTTCTCACGATAAGGAAGGATATTCTAAATTGGTTTTAGCTACTTAAAAAAAAATATTTAAAATCTATTTTTTGTAATTCTTATTTAATTTGTATATTCCTTAATAATTTTTTAAAAAAAGTCTATAATTGAAAATAATTTTTTTCATTAGGAAAAATATTTAGAGCATAAACTTTTTTTTAAAAAATTAATTAACTTGAAGGGTATAGAGACACATGACGTCGTTTAATAGCGTGTGACATCCCCGTCATCAACAATACTTAGTATAAGCTCCCAAGTTTCTACTTACCATATAAAAAATCTCATAGAGAAAAAAATATAGTAGATTGGGAGGCTATGGCCGCTCCTTGGTGTTATGTGATCGCCATACTCTAGTAAAGCAAAGAAGATTTCCATAGATCAAGCCCTCTCCTTTGAAGCAAGTTTGGAGATGTGGGAGACTCTCACGATCGATTATGTCTCAGGTGAGCTTAAAATACCAAATTTTCTTATGGCTCTGGGTTACCATAATCCACATTCTCTTTTAAGTATTTTAAACCCCATAGCAAGGGACAACTAAAAAGATCTCCTTCAGATGCAACAAGACTGGTTAATATATAAGGTCAAGGATCCAGAACTAAGTCATTCTCATTTAATTCTTAAATATCATATTTTAAATAATTCTGTTTCTCAGTATTATTATATATTCTTTTTTTCTTAAAAAAAATTTACACATATTAAATCTCTTTTAGTATTTTAAGATAGAAGCTCTCAACCTAAATACGAACCTTATATTTTAGAAAATAATTAATTATACTTAAATTAGAAAAATAATTTTTTAGTTTATATTAAATAATAAAATATTATTTAATTAAAACTTGAAAATACTAATGCATAAATTACCAATAACAGTTATGGTTAGGATGGTACACTTCCTCTCAAGATCACATGCATTTTAAACAAGAATTAATCCTAAAGATTGTTACGAAAAAATTATAAGTTACCCAAATTTTGAGAATAAAAAAGTTAAATAAATAAATAAATAAATAAATACATGATTTTTGCTTATTGGTTTATTGCTTGTTAAGTTCTTGCTTAATAATCAAATGCTCAATTCAATGGAAGAATCAAAAATGCTTTTAAACAATTAAGAAACTGGCCTCAAACAAAATATAGTTCATTAAAGTATTTTTGGATTTTAATTTATTATTATTCGATTATCTAAGAGGAAATATTAGAGCTGATATTTTATTGGAAAATAAAATAAATTTATAAATAAACTAAAGTTGATTAAAGGAGTAGAAGAATAAGTATCTCTTGCTTATCATACTTTATAACTATTAGAGAACAGAATATAAAGTATTTTAAACCCTTGCATCCTTTTTTGGGAGAGCTCAACTCAGATTGAGAACTGGCGTTGAAGAACAAAAAGACATGTTAAAGATTTATTGCATCAAATTCCACCACCAAGATGAGATATAGAAATTGCAAAAAAATTAAGAGATAATAATTTTCGATACGCTTTCAAAACTATCTGTTGATCTGAGATAAATCAATAAATATAAATGTAATCATGAGAAACACCCATTTAATTGTTTGAAACAATATTCTATTTTTAATTAATTATAAACTATAATAAATAAATAAACTTAAGAGTGTTTTTTTATTTTACAAATAAATTAATTCTATCATCCTTCACATGTCAAGAAGAGAAACATTATCAAATATAATTTATAAAAAGTGATAAAAGATTTTTTTAAATTATTTTTAATCACTATATTAATTAAAAAAAATTAAAAAAAATATTTGTCTAAACAAAAGGAGTTTACAAAATAAAATATATTTTTTTATTATAGGATGAATACGAAAGGATTATCAATGATGCAGAAATACAGTTCTTAACTGCCAGTGCTTTGAAAATGGTTTAAATAGAATTTGAAATTTATTAATTTAGTAGGATTTTAGAAATATAGACTTCCAAGTTATTCATCTGATCTATTATTTATTACTTTGAGAAATTTAGGTGATTGCACTATTCATATACGCTCTTTTGTTTTTGCTTTTTATTACTACATTGGTCTCATCGGAGTTCTTGTCTTCTCATGTCCTCACTCTAGAACTTAGTTTACATAGTAGCACTATAGATAGCTCGCAGGAGCTTCCTCGTGTTTTTGTTTTGCCTCATGTCTCGCATCATATAAGTCTTTGTTTTGTATCGCAACCCTCCAGCAGAGTCCTTTCTAAAGTAAGAGTAAGATAACTGGGATAAGGAGTAGAGTGAGTTTGGTTGATATAACTATTAGCTTCTCTGTATTTCAAAAGTACGCAAAGGTACCTCGCCAAATCGCACCATTCACCTCGCCAATTCGCACCAAAAATATCTGAGCAACTTTAGCGAGTTTAATGGCAGAGAGCACGAGTGAAATTTTCAAAGATGAAAGCTTACAATATGAACAAGTGCTGGATACTCCGACATAGAACTAAAGGTACGTGATTTCCTCCTTGCTCACTCCAGGTTTCTAATGGATTTATGCATTGTAGTATCTATGCTCTTCCAGAACATAATTTTTAGTCTTGCAGCCATCGACTCGACAATGATTATTGAAAACATCGCTCCTTCTTCGCTACGCCTCTACTGGTAGACCGCTTGAAATATCACGCCTCCTTCCAGAATTCTCATCCTGCTCCCGCGCTCGATTCGTTACTCTTAATATCGCGCACTCTATAGTCTAACTCTGATCGAACTTAAGAAGTCTTTATTCTCTTTGGCGTCTTCTCAGTCGTATGCTAATTAGGTTCCTCACCATCCCTCATGTTGCATATACTAGAGTAGACTGAGTCTTAATCTCTCTTTCTATACTTTTGCATCGACTATTGAGATAGATCTATGATTTCTGCTGTAGTCATATTATTAGAAGTGATTGGTAGAGTATCTTTGCTTCGCTCAAGCTTTTCCAGGTAATTCTTAAATGGCGCGATTTGGAGAGATATTTGGTGCGAATTGGCGAGGTCAAAATTTTTACTACATTTTTAGCTCGATTAGGAATGGAGTCTTAGCCAATATGTATGCGCATCAGTTCTCCGTCCTTCCGTTTGAGGCAGTTGCACTTGCTTGAGATTTTATAAGAGAAGCTCATGCATTTGAAAAATGATTCCTGATTCGTCGCATTGCTTATCTCTCTAACCAAAGCAACATTTCTGTAGGATGACATTGTCTTTTCCCTCATTTATTACTCTTAATCTGAGAGGAACCTATTTGAAAAGGCTTTTCCTATTGGTAAGTTCTAGAAACGATGAGGAATATGTCGCTATTCAGATCAGAAGTGAGCTCGTTGACGTATAAGGCTTCTGCAAATATAGCACCCCTGAAGTTGTGTCGTACAAACTTGATCTTTAATACGATGTTCCACTTTTACTGAGTATCAATCTCAGCATAATAGTGGACGCAGTGCTCATAGAAAAAATCATGAATAGATCCGTAGCTCTCAAGTTTGCCATGCTCGACGAAACAGAAGACTCTGTCATAGAAGAAGTTAAAAGATAACTTGCTCCTCATAGGAAACTTATACTTAGAGGAGGAAATGATAAAGGATTTCGCCTAATCATCTCCTGCTTCAAGAGAGTCTTCCATTCTCAATTTTAAAAAGTATTAAAGCAAATTATTAATAAAGAAGAAATAAAGCACTGGCAGTTAAGAACTGTATTTCTGCATCATTGATAATCCTTTCGTATTCATCCTATATTTATATTAATTCTTTTGACTTAAATATTAAACAAAATTTTTCTTTCAAAATATAATTTAAGATTACAGCTGAAAATTTAATAAAAAAGACAATTATAAATTCGAGGCTGCTGAAGTGCAAGATGTTGGGCTGAAAATATGATCATTCGATTAAGCATTAAATTCTAAGATACTTTGATCCTTGCAACTTCTTCGTAGGGGGGCTGTGAAAAGAGTTACTCGGTCATAAGTTTTTGAACTTGTCTAATTTATTGGTTTGGAGTTTGTGATATCAAAATCTCTTCATTAGCACTTCCTATAGTAATTACAGTTTAACAAACTCATATTAAAATTTAATAAGCTATCGAAAAAGCTCCATTTTGAGCTACTTAGCTCGTAATTTAACGGCCAGCAATTTTACGATTTTTCATATATTATTTTAACTTAACTCCCATTTTAAAAAAAAATTTAACTATATTATTAGATTATTTAGATATCTTTTTTCTTTAAGTAAGGGTAGGGTAAAGATTAAACTTCGGAAACTAGCAATCCATAATTTTTAGCTCATCTTTTTATAAATATTTTATTAAATTTCTTTCATTGATTTTCTATCTTTATTAATTTTATTTTCTATGAACAATTGCACACAGAGTTAAACCCGAAAGATGACTGAGTAATAATTTTTTTTTATTATTATGAAAAATTTTAAGTATTAATATTTTCATTAAATTCTTGTTATAGATTATAAATAACCAAATAATCCTACTCTATTTTTAAATCGCAGATTTAATTTTTTTTATTATAGCTCCTTAAAGTATATAATCATAGCTGTAAAACTCATAAATTGTGTTTTTAATAGATTATCTTAATAAAAAATTTTTCTGATTAAAATTCAGACACTCACTAAATTAAGGGTATTAAAATGTAAATGTATCTTAATATATTTTATAAGAGTTATATAATTTCACTTATCTTACTCTCATTATAATAAGTATGCTATAATAGCTTATACTATGATATTCTGAATTAAAATTCAAATAATTAAATAGTTAAAGCTTTTTAACTTTTTTAAATTTATATCGCCTTCTGTATTTTATCAGATTTTCATTCTCTTGTTTAATATAAATTCAAATAAAACTTTATAATTAAAATAGTCATAATTATTTATGTTTTATTAATATTAATAAATTTTCTCTAGCTTATAAAAATTATGTTATATTATAATATAAACAATTTTTGAATCGTACTTCTCTAGTATTGACTCAAAAGATTTAATTATAAGTCAAATAGAATTAAGATAATGAATAAAAATCAATTCAATTGTGATTTCAAAGAACTGCTTATATAAATTAAAACTATTAAAATTCAGTTCAAAATGAAAATAAAGTTTCAAGTCAGAAATTTAGCAATCTAATAAGGTCCAAAAAATAAATTAAAAATGTTAATGAAACCTTTTCGGAATTACTCAAGAAAAAAATGCTTTGTATCTTTTCAGCTAGAAATGAAGAATTTGCTTATAAAACGAAATTATATAGAAAGAGATAATATAATTTAAAAGAATGAAAAGTGAGTAAGAAGCAGTTTGAAGATGTAAGAAACGCTTAAAGCATAAAATTCTTTAAAAATAAAAACTCGAACCTTTATATTCTACACTAAAATCTTAGTGAGGGAGTGTAAAATAGTGACATTTATGCTAATCTTTTCTTTGTTTACAAATGTAAAACTTATTTATTCTTTTATACTATTTCTATTTGTCCTATATTAATAGAGAGAAAGAGAAAAATAAACTAAAAACTTAAGATAAATAGCAATTTTACTATGATTGAATAATTTTATAATATTCCAGATTTAGAGTTAAATTTTCGGAAAATTTCTAAATTAATTTGCATCCTTTCCTTTTAAATATTCTCTCGCTAATTTATCAACTTCAACTTAATATTAATTTAGTAAATTTATTTTTTCCACTTAGATTTTTATATAAAAAAGGTGTAAGCCATCCTTTAATAATATCTGGAATCAATATTTTTCTCTACGATTAGAAATGATAATATAAATTCCGTTAAACAATTTACACCCAAAATTAATTCTTAGTTTCTAAAAAAATTATTATAAATCAAGAAAGACTGCAATAAAATAAATGCCCTGTATTTTTATATAAACTCAATTTTATGAATTCTTATATAATCTTGATAATATTGTAATAAATAATTCATTTGATACAAAATAAATTTATAATAGATTTAAAATAATAGAAACTTTTTAGAGATAAAAATTATTAATTTTTAAGAAAAACCTTATTTCTTAATTAAAAGATATACTTGATTTTTCATTGGGTATGAGCTTACTATTCACCCCCTCTTTTAGTGATTATTGCAGCTTGAAATTATTCTATGTAATTTTGAGTATTTAAATTGCCTAAATTAATTATAGTAAGGAATTTCTGTATTGGAAATATTAATTAAAAGTAACAATTGAATCATAATTTGAGAAAATAAAAAATGAACTTCATAAAATTAATTTCAACTTTTACCTTTTAATCGAAACATATGCATATAGAACACAAAAAAAAGAGAATTTAGAATTATTTCTCAACTTTGTAAAAATATAATTTAATCGAGAATTATAATTAAAATTTGTGATATAAAATTAACAAAATAGAAGGATTTAAGATTAATAATTTTGTTATTGCAAAAGTGGAAAATGAAATGGATTGAGTGCCTCAAGTCTAATGCATGATGTTTTTTTTTCTCACTCTGATGCTTGAGTACTGTTCAATGAAAAGAAAAGATTTTCAATAGTGTTACAGTTTCTGCTTGAGAGTCAGTTCTTAATTTACAACTATGAAGAGAGTAGATCATGCATTCAAAAAGATAAATTTTAAGTGAATGTCTCTTCCCAGCCTTATTTCTTTTATTGTATTCCTTTATAAATCAGTAAATGGAAGTCTCTACTCACTTAACTGAAGCCCCTTAGAGTCTTTATATGACACGATAAGAATGATATTGCAAATAAAAAATACTAAGAAAAGGAAAGTTCTAAAAGAATAGTTAATCTGTCTATATTTCTATGTGGAGAGGCTTGATCATTCATCATGGATAATTATTTATGTGTTGAAAATTATATTTTCCTCTTTTTCAAATTACTTAAATAAATTAAAAAATAATGAAGCAAATATGGTATTACAAATTGTTATTGATCAATTTTGCTTGAACTATTTTGGGAAATTTTCTATAAATAAAAATCTAAAGGAAAATTTTTCTTTCTTCCTCTTTCTTTTGATTTCTTAAATTACACTTAAAATGTAAGTAATATAATGTATTCTAGCCTCATCAGTATAAAGTGAACTTGTTTGTGCAATTTAATTTTATTATACTGCTATAAAATTACATAACATACATCTTCTTAAATTAAAGCTATATTATTGACGATTTTAATTTAATAATTTCTTCCTTAAAATCAGATCAAATTCTTTAATCTTACGTATTCTAAATGAAAAAGAATTAAAATTTCTTTAAATTAATCAAATAATTGAAGAAAAATACTTTGATCTTATGGGTATACATTAATACTCAATGGTGTGTGTAAACATGCTGGGAAAAATCATAGAGACATCTTTTCTATATATTATGAGGTCATCGTGCAGTTTTGTTTCTAGCCTTATAGTTGCTGCAAGCTCCTTCATATGTCTCACATCTCGTTCATTAATCATCCCACTTATCAATCTTAAAATTTCCTTGGATATTTCAACAATACGGTTTATTCTTGCAGGCTCAACACGAAATAAGAGGTAGTGCTGGTCTTGGAATTATAAACATGGAGAATCTTGATTCTCAATCCAGTTAGAGGGACACCATTTCCCATATCCATTTAAGCACTCATAAGGCTTACTAAAGAAGGAGAGACTACTTGTAATTTCCTAATTTCCTGGGCCTTCACACTGGGTTATTTTTCCTTGTTTTAGCAATCAAAGTTCATAATATTTATTCACTTTATAATTTAATATTTTTATTTAAAATTAAATTTTAATATTGAAATAAGCACTAAAAAATATGAATGAAAGTTCATCAATTACAATATTATAGTTTTATTGAAGAAGGTGAAGAAGAAATGCCGACGACATCTCAGTTTTTAAATAATTTTTATTCGAGCTATTCTTTAATAAAAATTCTATTAAAAAATTATTAATTATAGTTTGTTTAAATAATTTCATAAAAATATGTAAACATAATTGTAACAGTTTATTGATGCACCGCTTTTTTCTTTAATTAATCTGTAGATCTTCAAGTCAAATTCCAAATCTATTAGCTTTTGGGTTCCAATAGATTTTTGTATAATTATGATAACTATATAACCCTAAACAAAAAAAGGATAATTTAAAACTTTAAAAACAATCATACGAAAATTCATTAAAAATTAACTCAGATTTCTCATACGCATTTTATTTAGAGATATCAATTGCATTTTTCCTTAACTTATCCTGCTGTTAATTATGAAATTTTATTAATTTTATAAACGAATTTTACAATAATTTAAGCAATAATTATCTATATGCGAATTAAAGTTTAAACTAGTATTTTATTAGAAAAATTATAAAAACAGAAAGAGAAGCAAAAGTTTAAGTTTAAGAAATAAAACAATTAGAAATTAAATTTGAGAAATGGAAGTAATCAAAATAAATCAACAAGATGCTATGGATATTTGTTACAATATTCTTGCTTATGAGTTACAATGCTTTATAAATAAACTCAGTTAAAGGTAAATTTAAAAGTTATTAAAGTCTTTTAATTTATTTAATATATTAAATAAATATACAAATAAAATAATTTAATCATCTTTTGTAGTCTGAGGGTCAAATTTAAATAAAATCTTCTTTATTTGATTATCGAATTATTATATATAAAACTTAAAAAATAAGAAAATTTAAATCATTAAATATTTTTTTTAATTTATTGAATTATTGATTTTGTTTTTTAAGTTAGAAATTATATATTTTGATAATTTAATATGTTTAATTTCAGAGCTGGATCCTAATTTATAGAGGAATAATCTTAATGATATTTTAGAAATTTAATTTATCATTTAGATTTAGTTATTAAATCTATAATTAAAATGATAGGTGTAGTAAATATTCTAAACAAGAAATAGATGTTGATTTTGATTTATTTATAAAATTAAATGCGATCAGAGAGGCGAATCTATGAATTTAAGTTTTAATGATTTGCTTTTCTCAGTCATTATATCTTAATAAAATAAACCTCTTATATTAATCCTAATATTTCATTGAAATGATAAAAATAAAATTATTATATTCTGGAAAGAATGAATGTAGGCTGTTCTAGCTCATATTCTGATAAATAGATGATAGTTTAGAATTTTTAAATAATATTTTATTTCATAAAAATTGATAATTAAAGATTAAAACTTACTATTAAAGGATATATCTATCTTTTTTGTTTCTTAAAAATACTTCTTATTTATTTATTCTTGCCTTGCTATAGAATTTTAAGTAGATGACAAAGGGATTAGAACGATCGATAATTTTAATAATTATGATATTGCTAATTTCATTCTGTATTAAAAAGGTATAATGAATTGAAAGAAATTAAGCAAACTAAGATATAATCAGTCCAAGTACTTTTAAATTTAAGGAACCCTCCTCTTCTTTCTTATGGGCTAATAATGGAAATGGTTTTATAAAGTTATGATAATTTAGGCTCAGAAATTACTATGATTATGTTTTAAAATAGTCTATTATGTTTTAATAAGCTTCCTTCGTTGATTTAAATTTTAATTATATATTCTTTTTATTTTTAAAAAATATAATTCATATTTTGCATTAATACGAAAATATTTATTAATTAACTTAAATTAATGTTTTACTTATTTTTATGATGGATAAGTCTAAAAATGGCAATAATTTTAATATTAAATCTTTTCTAAATTGGTTTGTGACTTAAATTTTAAAATACTATAAATAAATATATTTTATTATAATTTATACATCCTAAATAAATATTTGTATTTAATTTCATAAAATTCATAATTAAATCAATAAACAGCTCATGATAAAGCTGAACTACCGGTAATGTTTATATCGTGAAAGAATTTAATTATAAACTTAAAATACCTAAAGTAAATAAAGGAGTATTTCTTAAATCTAGCTTTAATCACTCCGAACTTTCATATCTAAGTTCATTTCATCATAAGAAAAATATGAACTGTATAATATGAGAAAGACTCAAATGATTCGAGGTAAATTTGCTATAATAAGTTAAATTTATAACCAGTAGCTACTCAATAGTATTGGATCTTAAGTAAAAATTACTTTGATATTTAAATCTAGAGAGATAAAATAAATATTTTATTTTAATTAAAATAAAATAATTAAAATTATTCTTCGGATAAATTATTCTAGTTAATAACTTTAAGGAAGATATGCGGATTTATTATTTTTAAAATTATTAAATAAGTTTATAAATATTATAATGTGTTTTCTTTTTAAATAGAAAATTTTAATTTCTCCAAAAAGTTAAAGGCTGAGAAGAGTGAATAATTTTAATCATAAAATTTATAAATATAAAAATTTATAAATGAAATTACAAAAATATTATTTATTACATTCAATGGTCATTTTAAAGATTCAGATTTATCCAATATATATTTAGAATTATAAAATTATTAGTATTGAAATTTAATAAAGTTAAAGACTTATTTTAAATCTGCTATCCAAAAATATCTTATTTTTTCTGACAAAAAAAATTTCATGAAATAAATATTTTGCTTAATACAAATGCTCTATAAATTTAGTTTTTTCTCATAAGTCATTTCACCTTAATAAATTTTAGTAGAGTTTTCATTAAATATTTCCTCATACCAAAATATTTATGCGAAAAAATAGCTTTTATTTGTAAAATATCGAAATAAAAATACAAAATTTTTTCTTATATAATTACTAAAAATCTTCGATTAATCTTTCTCATATTTAATAGTATAAAGCATTTAAATTCCAATCCTTTTCTCATATACTCACAATGAATCTAAATATTATTTTTTATTTTTAAAAAAAACAAGATTATTCATACTCAATAAATATTGAAAAATTCTCTTTAACTTTGGAATATTATTTATTTATATGGATAGCTTACATTTATTATTGTGGCTCTATCCTGTAAGAAGAAAATATCGAAAAAAATTATATTCCTCAAATAATCTCAAGATATATTACTTCTCGATTCCATCATGAGTTATTATTTTATTATGTTTCAGATTTAGATTTTATTTTTGAAAATTTCAAATTTATTTTCGAACCCTTCCATTTAAAAATATGCTTTTTGTTATTTATAATCTTCAACTGAGCATTAATCAAATTGATTATTTTATGACTGCCACGATTGCTGCTTCTATTTTTTTATTATAGATCAGACACTAAATTTATTAAAAGATGAGACAATTGGAGATTCATTTCTTTCTATATAAAATCGTTGGAAAGGTGCTAAACATTTTAAAATTCAAATATAAATTATACAGTAAGTAATTTCATATATTTGTCTCTGAATTAATAATTTTAAACTTGCAATTTAAATTTTATTTTTATAGATTTATCCTAAAATAAAGAATATTTTTTAATAAATTATAAATCTTTTTTTAAACCTAAATTAATTCATTGAATTATTTAGCAATGTCAAATAATTCTCTTTAAACAGAATATATAGATTATTAAACTAAAATTTATCAAAATGGTATTTTAAATATTTGATAGATTACATTTCTAAGGAGCTTAACCCAAATAAATTTATTTTAAATTCTAATATTTATATATTGAATTATTGTTATAAATAACTAAACTATTCACTTTAAAATTTTTCTTTTTTAAATATTTTATTTGAGATAATGCAGAGTCTTTTTTATAGTTTAAATCACCTTTTGAAATAAAGAATTAATATTTTGAAATAGCTCAATAAGATCAGATAATGTTTATAGAAGACGTTGATTTGCTCCTTATTTTAAACATTACCTATAAAAATAATTACTAAAAGATAACTTTTATGAACTTTTCTTGTGCTTATTATATTTATGAAAATAATCATTTGATAATTAACTAATAAAATTATTGAAGAATCATAAATTTATTTAGTATAGCGGGTGGGATAAGCTAAAGCAACCACCTTCTAATGCTGAGGGTTATCTCCACTTGGAGAGTCTTAACTATTGCTCCAGATAGATTGAAGCTTTTCAGTCATTCAGTAGCTTTTAATTTGGAGAATTTGTCTCAGATTTCTACAAACTTGGGAAGAAGGTAGCTAATGCCTAATGGAAGGGAAGGTTCGAATGGAGAAAATATCTTCTCCATGAAGAAATTTAGATCATAGCTCCCCTTTATTTTTAAGTTGCGAAATCAACTTGTAATTCTAAAAGAGTCTTCACTTTATACAATTAGCATTAAATAGCATCTTAAAAGTCCAAAAGAAAGTTAAGTTCTCAAAAATATTTCAATTAATAATAAATAATTAAAATAATTAAACAAAAATTATTTAGAATATAAGTGATTATTTTTATTTTAACTATTTTTATGAGGTTTCGATTAAATTTCCAATATTAATTTGTCTTTTTTTTTAAAATTTGCTATGCAGCTTTCAATTCTTATAAAATATAACATAAATATGCATCTTATTAAAGTATGAAATAATGTTTAAAATATTTTTAAAAATGCCCTGAATAATAATTCTCATTCAAATTGAATAATCTTACAAATTCATAAAAGAGCACAAAATAAAAATCCTAAAAGTTATGCACTATTAGAAAGAAGACTTCATTTTAAAATTTATAATTAAAAATTCAAGAGTTCACAAGGTTAAAATAATTAAAAAAATATATATTTTTCATTTTATCTTTTCTTTTTAAAATCTAATTTTAATATTGCAATTTGCTCTTAAATGTTAATTTTAGTCTATTTAGAAAAAAATTAAGCATTTGTTGCAAGAAAGAAATCAAAAAAAGGTTAAATAAAAATAAAATTATGCTTTTTTAGTTAAATTTTTGGTTAAACATTAAAAATTTTATAAATAAAAATTAATAAAATGAAATCTTAAATAAAATTGGCAATTATAATAATTTAATATCGAGAAAATTATATTCTCATTCTATTTATTATATCCGAGAAATCAATAAAAAAGATTATTAAATAAATAATTAATTTAAAAAAAATAAAATTTGAGGCAGTTGAAATGTGAGATTATGAATTGAAATTATAACCATTCATTTAGGCATTAAATTCTAAGCAACTTTGATCCTTGCTTTGTAGGAAGTCTCCTCAGAGAGTTACCTTCGTCATAATTTTTTTTAACTTGGCTAATTTCTTGGTTCAAAGAAATAGTTCTAGAAGAGAGCTCCTAACTTAATGGCAGCAGAAAAGACTCCTATTATAATTAAATAAGTTATCCATAAATTCCCATACTCAGATACCTACCTCACAAATAAAAAATATTGACGGCCAACATTTCACAGTTCTTCATTTATTATTTTAATTCATTTTAAATTTTCATTTAAAAAATATATTTATTTGCTGTGTCAGTAATTCTAAATATATAATACTTTTTAAATTCGTGTTAATGAATTTTAATTTCTTAAGAGTTTTATAAATTTCTAGATCCTCAATTCTCTTAGAGTTATTTTATTAGAGCACAAAATCATAATTTAGCTGGCCATCAATGATTTTACATTTTAAATATATAATAATTAGTGGAATAAACTAAAACATATGTTAATTTAAATCTTTAAAAACAATGATCGTAAAATTTATTACTCCAATTCTTAATCAAATTAGAAGTTTTTAATTTGTTTGAGATAATTTAATTTAAAGTTGGTATGTTTTTATTATTAAATATTGTTAAACATATTCAAGTGAATAATTTTAATTTTAATAAAGAATTTTTGAATACAAAATAAACTCGGATTTAATAAATTTATTTGATGTATAGATTTAATTTATTTTTTAAAAATTATCTTATAGAATAGAATAGTTTAAGGAATCTATTTGTCAAAAAATTAGTTACTATAATTTAAGCAATTATTCATATTTTACGAATTAATATTTAGACTAAATTGATAGAGCAAGGTAGTGAGAATTTATAAAAACTAAAGCAAAAAATTGAAGTAGTAAGAATTAGAAGATAAGATAGTGAGGAGAAAAAAATAATATAAATAAAAAAATTATATTTTACAAATAAACACATTTCTAAGGATAGATATCTATTATCTATATATAAAATAGTTTAAAGGTAATTTTAATAACTATTTTAACATATATAAATTAAAAAAAATAAAAAATGAAATTGTTAAATTTTGAGAATAAACTACAAAAAAACATTAATAAAATCATATTTTGATTATTGTAAGAATCAGGGGTGAAGTCAAAATTGGAGAAATAAATAAATGCAGAGACACTTAAAGTCTTCTCCTATATGCAGGATAAATATAGACCCGTGCCAGAATAATTGGACTCAGATCGACAGA
>JAJKFJ010023830.1:0-29557 GCA_027382625.1 Tetmemena sp. SeJ-2015 | reverse complement strand
TCTTCTACAATGACTTCTTTATGCAGGATATGGAGAAACTCAGAAAATTCAATGGACTTAAGCTAAGTTAGGACCCCAAGGAGTACTTGAAAAGCAAACAGGCACTACTTCATCAATTGACCAGCCCCCAATTTAATAACAGACCAGTTAAGAGAGTTCCAGTATTACGCTTTTTCGGTATAACCAAAAGAGGTTAGAAGGCTTGCTTGAATGTCTTTGACTACTTTCCATTTTTGTACTGTGAGTTTCCTGAATAAGTTTTCAACTTGAAAATAGCAACCCCAAGTGAAATTGAAAATTTTCTAACTGATTTCGCTTAGAATCTTGAATTCGCACTATATCTTGCCATATACTAGAAATCTGGCCTAAGATCTCCCAGGATTCTTCATAAAGAGTTTTCAGAAAAGAATGAGTAGCTAGTCATTAAATAAATGTGGAGTATTTTTTTATTAGTCCATAATTGCAGCTTAGTGTAAAAGTACCCCATTTATGGCTACTACACTGAAAAGTAGCCATTCATTAAGATAGAGCTTTTCGATCCGAGGCACATCAAGCGATGCTCCAATTTGCTGTATTCTGGAATCATTTACGGTTTGCAACTTCAACCATATGAGGCTCATCTCTCTTATCACATGCACTTCTATGGGGACTATGGAATATGTGGGATGGACTTCATCAAAGTTATGGACGTGCTTGTGAGACATCTTGAGGACTATGCACAAGAGGAGCAACTACAGATTATGCATAAGCGGAAGTCCTACTATTCACTTGCATTTATGCCATCATACGGCGAAGGTGAGGAGTAGAAAGAAGAATAGTCTGAATAGGATTAAAAATTGAGTAGAGACAGCACTTATCGGGAAGAAACTGTAGGAGGATACTTTTAGCAGATACCGCCAAGAGAGAGGTAGTCAAGCTAAAAGAGGCAAGATTTCAATCCTCAAGGTTCAGCTGATAGAAGAGGGAGAAGAGCTAGTTAAGGGAGAAGTAAGAACTAAAATGAAAGGATCTCAACTGTTAAAGAAAGTAGAATGAGCAACTCTTCAAAGAGACTGTCTGAAATTATCGAAAATCAAGAATAAACAGGTAAGGACTATTCCTTCTTGCAGAGCGATATGGATCTTAAATTGTGGCACTCTGAGATGCCAGAAATTAAGAGCCTTGGGGAAGATGTTAACGCAGCTGTGAGTCCTTATCTGAGAATGAGCTCTTGCGAAATTGAGGTGGACTGCAACTGCAGAGAGATTATGAATCTTTGGGAAAGCGATTAGAGAATCATGAACCAAATTATAAGTTACTCTGGTAGCAACATTAACTAAGAAAAACATTCAGGCTTTGAAAGATCCAATTAGAGCTGCGCTTTTGGAAAAGCAAATGAGCAAGTTTATTAACAACTCTAAAATGATTATAGTTACTCTCCATAACCTTTCAATATCAACCATAGAGAAAGTTCTTCTGAGCTTTCTTAAAACCCTAGGTTCAGAAAAGCACATTTAATCTTTCTACTTTTTTATTCAGTGGAATATCTCAGCTCAGTTTGAATGAAGAGAGTCTTTAGAGCAATTAAGCAAACGGAGAAATTAATTCTCAAGTTGCGAGACAAAGTATCGATTTTTTTAAATTTGAAATAATATTGATTCCCTAATAACTGAAGAAAGAGAAAACAACCTAAAGGATGAGGAACAGATGATGAGCATAATCATCGATCACCTTCATCAATAGACCGCACGAGAGTAGATAATTGAGTTTTCAAACTAAAGATCTTCTCTCATTAACTCTATTAGAAAATCTTTGAGCTAGATTAGTCAAGATAATTAAGACTTTAAAAATAGGCTCTCTGATTTTAGCCTTAGCCCAAATGACCTTAGAAATATCCAATTGACCCCTCAGATTTCTCAAAGTAATCTGGCAGAGGAACGAGAAAGCTCAACTCCTAATTTTAAGCTTCCCTCTAAACTGAGGGATGAAACTCCTTTTGAAACTAAATTCGAAAACTTGGAGGAGTAGTTTCAGAAATATTCTCATGACATAAAGTATGTGCGATCTTTAGTGAATCTTTGGAGAGAGGAATTTATCAGAAGAAGGCACTAGGAGCTACCTGAACTGGAGAGAGCGCAGATGAGCGATGATACCAGAGAAGGAGAATTTACTAAATAAAATATTTTATTGATAAGGAGGATTTTCACAGAGTATCCATAGCGATAGAAGGGTGAAAACTTTTCTTCTCAGGCATTTAAGAGCAAAGATTAGAGCTTCAAAAGAAGGCTAATAAATCTAAGAGGTAGACTGTGAACTTTATTAGCATCTTGACAAGATAGACTTCGAGGCCTTAAAGATCTTCATTCAGCAGAGGGAGGACCTATTTAATGAGGGCGCAGATGATGCGCAAGAGCGCTTCTAGATGCTTGGCTTCTTCAATATGAGGTAGCTGTAAGAGGCTCGCCACAATAAAGCTATAGAGAAGAATCTATAGCAACAGTTGAATAAGAGCTTTACAGAGGACGACCATGATAAAGAGGGAGGAGTTGAGGATGATGATCACGAGGACGAGTTAGAAGTGCTCGACATAATGGACAGCTTGAAAGATCAATTCGAGAATATCAAGGAGCGAATGAAAGACCACAGAGATAACAAAAAGAAGTTTACCAATAAGAGAGGAGGTGGGAAGACTGTGAGTAACAACAGATCCATCTTTGAATACATGTCTCCGCAAAGAGCAAGGACCAATGAGGAAGCGAAAAGCTAGAGTCCTTCTCAAAGGAGAGATGGAGATGTTGAGATGATGAATGAGGATAGCTTGAATATCGACTTGAACTAACTCAATTTGGATTCTCAACAAACTCACAGAAATCAGAATTTGATGAGTGAAAACTCTCTGAACCTAAACACTGATGAGTATAGGATGCTGGCCTAGTCTGATTCAGAAATGAGCTATAACTTTAATTAGATTTTGTAAACTTTAAGAATATAAACTTTCTGATGGAGGACAACTCAGGAGGAATGGATGGTCTCTAGAAAAGTTTAATGAGCATCTCGAATAGCGAGTTAAAGAATAACTACCACAGCAAGAGACAAAATAATCTGGAAGAGGTGAAGGAAGTGGATGAAAGCGAGGATGAAGAGAATAAATCTTCTCCTCTGGGGCATATCAAGAATGAAAGTTTGGATGAAGAGCAGAGTTTCCAGTGGGCAGACTTGGAGAACTTACTCTTAAGTGATGCTGAAGAGGCTTCAAGGAGATAGTCGTCAGTACACTAGTTTCAGATAACTAATTCTGCTGCAGGAAAAGAGAAAATAAATGAGGGGGAGCTCAAATGGCTGAATGAAGGTCCAAGGTACATCCTCAAAGGAGATAAGATAATGAGGATGAGGTCTCCTCGAAGACAGAACGAGTCAGATACTCACCATCTGTATAAAATTTATATTTCATAACATATTCTAATCAGCAGTATGTAATAAATTGCTTTAGATCTAACTTATTTAAGTTTATAGAGCCTTCTTTAGTAAAAAGAGCGATCTTGTTGAGCATCTAAACACACTCAGATTCTCAAAGCAAAATAGAGGACTGTAACTCAGAGACCTCAAAGTTGACATTGTTAAGAGCAATAAGTTTGAACTGAAACTTGATGAGGACGTCTAAAGGTTAGGACCCTTTGGGTTCATAACTTATCTTACATCTCAAGAGTTTCTATAAAATATTACAAAGTAATAGATACTTATTTTAAATTTCAGTACAAGAAAAAGTCGCCACCTCTTGCTTCAAAGATGCGTTAAAAGATAATTAATTAGAAGAGTAAGCAAGAATATCAGAGTTATTTGCTGAGGGAGACTGACCAAAAAGTGGAAATAGACAGAGCTCTCAAGAATGAAGCCAAGATTGATCTCATTCAGAGGTCTGCAACAAGTGACAATAGATACGTTACTCCAGCTACTTAATTCGTAAGAAGAAGCAATTGAATCTTAAAGTTCTTTGTAGGCTTTGAAACACATGGACTCTCAGATAAACATAGGCGGCTTTGAAAGAGCAAACCAATATGAAGTTAAGAAGGAAGGAAAAACAGAAACTCTATTCGATATTCACTAAGAGTTTGACCTTATGAATGGACTCACGATCATTTTTCTCGAAACCTTTGTCAAAACTAGAATGGGATGTGTTCCCAATTTCCTTGTCGATCCTATCACAGTAATTACCCTCCCTTCTATTATTATAATTTTCCCATAGGCAGTTTTCTTTGTGATCCACAGTGAGTGCGCCTAGCTTGACCAGCAGAAGGAGTATTAGAAAATTTAAGGAGTGATAATAAACAAACAGGCTTCACCTTCTATCAAGCTTCCACCTCAGTTTGGAACATATTAGCCAATAAACTACTATCAGGTTGCTAAGAATGAAGTAAACCTGCTGCAGAGAGTGTTAGATTTATTCAGGGAGTTCGATCCTGATATCATCGCAGGACAGGAGACAGAAGCTATGAGCATCGGTTACATAGTGAAGAGAGCTGAGCATATTGGGATTCAAATGGCAAGCTTACTATCAAGGACTCCTATATTTCTCAAGCCCATAAATGAAAGTTACTATAATCAAAAGCTTCTGAAGGAGTCTAAAATGCAAAGTGTAGATGACTTTCTTCTACTTAATATTATTTGCTATGACTTGGAGGATTTAGCAGGTGGCGATAGAAGACAAGGTATGGATGGTACTAGCAAAGAAGCAGATAGGAAAAAGAAGATGGGTCACTTTTACTAAAAATTTGGCCAGGCTGTGAAGTTAAACGGCAGAATTATCATTAACTTGTGGAGCGTCCTTAGAAAGGAGATAAACCTCACCAATTATGACTTAGAGAACACTTGCTTCCATATACTTAAGAAGAGAGAACCAAAGTTTGACTATGATATTCTTTCTATCTGGTGGTAAAGAGGACAGTTCTGGCATGTTGCTAATTATCTGATTAAGAGACTACTCAACATCCAAGCAATCCTAGATACTCTCGATCTTATCAACAGAGACATTATAACTGGAAATAATAAAAATAATTTGTATCTTTAATATTAATTATCTTAAAATAACATGGCAAAGGTATATGGAATAGACTATGAGAGCATCATGACCCGTGGCTCTTAGTTTAGAGTGGAGGCCATTCTATCTAAGATAACTAAGTCATAGGATTTCTTGCTTTTGAGTGCTGCTGTTAAGCAAGTCAGAGAGCAAAATGAGCTGGAAGTAATCCCCTTGGTCATAGAACCTGATCGGCAATTCTACACTGCGCCTGTCATCATAGTAGACTTTCAAAGTCTCTATCCCTCAGTGATTATTGCATACAACCTCTGTTATTCTACTTGCTTGGGAAAGATCACTGCTATCAATCCAGATCATCCACCTGCAACCAGAAGACTGGGAGTTTATAAAATACCTCCAAACATCAAGTAATTCTTCGGGATAGATGGAGATGCAGAACTCACAACTGAGCAAGAGGAATACATATTGGATAATATCATCATAGCTCCAAATCTAAACTGCTTCGTCAAGTCTCATCTGAGGTTAGGGATACTGCCTCATATGCTTAGAGAAATCCTCTATACCAGAATAATGGTAAAAAAGTCTATGAAGCTATATCCATAATATTAATTTAAAGTTTAAATTTATATCCACCTGGTTCTCCCATTTACAGAATGCTTGACTCTAGGCAGCTGGCTCTCAAACTGATTGCCAATGTAACTTATGGATATACAGCAGCTGGTTTCTCGGGAAGAATGCCTTGCTCTGAGTTAGCAGATAGTGTTGTCTCTATAGGCAGATAGACCCTAGAAAAATGCATCAAGATAGTCAACGAAAATTAAGATCTTCCTTAATTTGCAACTTTAAGTTAACTTTCTATAAAATGAAGACTGTTGGGGAACTAGAGTGATATATGGTGATACAGATTCCACATTTATCCTCTGTGAGGGTAAAACTCTAGCTCAGGCTTTTGAAATTGGAGACATCATAGCCAAGACTATGACTAAAATAAACCCTTTCCCCATGGAGCTCAAGTTTGAGAAAGTCTACTATCCCTGTGTTACTCTTGCTAAGAAACGCTACAGCGGCTACAAACTAGAAAAGCTTACTGACATCCCAACTCTCGAGTCGAAGGGCATAGAGACAATAAGAAGAGACACAGTCGAGGCGGTGGCTAAGATTATGGACAAGTCCTTAAGGATCTTGTTTGAAAGTAAAGACCTCTCTCAAGTCAAAGACTACCTCCTGAAGCAGTGGAGTAAGATCTAGGATGGTGATGTGGAGTTCAAGGATTTCATTTTTGCGAAAGAAGTTAAACTTGGCACTTACAGAGTCCTTCCTCCCTCAGCTATAATTTCAGAGAGGCGGCTTGATAGAGACCCTGGAGCCATGCCAAGGTATAAGGAGAGAATACCTTATGTAATCGCAAATGGCTAAGGAGGAGCTATAGATTAATCTAAGATAAAAGATCTGGTGCTATCACCAGAAGAGTTCTTAGCAGCTGATGGATTGATGTTGAACTCTCTCTACTACATCAAGAAGCAAATAAACGCAGCTATCAACAGGATCTTCCTAGAGATATTTGAAATTGATGTCAATAACTGGCTCGCTAAGATGCCTAAAAAGACCAAAGAAGTTGGCTTCTTAAATTAAAATGATATGTATACTCTGTCTGAAATAACTTAAAGTTCTCTTATTGAATACTATTATGTATATTTAAGAAGTCGGTCTGTTCAATCGGAGAGTAGACTTCTTGAGCAACTAGATCAGCAGCGCTAAGTCAACATTCTCCAAGACTAAGTCTTCAGCAGCAGGTTCCCTCATTCATTCCTCACTCGGTCCTTACAATTCAAAGCATTCAGTGAGGAGCGGTCACTCTTCCTCCACTTCAATAGCTGGCACTAACTCTATGATGATAGACAGATTCTACAACCGCAAGCTCTGCCTCGTCTGCAACCAAGAGACCACAGGAAGCAGGAGACTCTGTCGCTCTTGTGCCATGAATGTGAGAGAGACCCTCTTCATTCTAAACCAGCGGGTGAAGAATCTGCATAATAAACTGGAGAGGACTAACCTAGTGTGTTTAGGCTGCTCTAGCATGCTTTTGAAAGGGAGAGTGAGTGGCTTAGTAGATATGAGGGCAACAGATGGAGTGAGTGATGAACAAGTACCTTGCTTGAATTACCAGTGCAGGATACTTTATGACAAGATGGCGCTCTCCAAGGAATTTGCCTATCTCAAAGAAGCACTCAACTCTTTAAACATCAGTTAATCTTGATAATTTTCAATTCTTGAAGTTAGAGTGTGATGAAATTGAAAATGTAAGGTTAGAAATTAAGGTAAATTTAATCTTAAAATGTCAAATGGTCTCTACTACACCCACCTGAAGATGAGAAACCACATCGCAAAGCTTAAGAAAATCAATAGCGAGGCAAGGCTTTTGGGTTTGGATATAGGGCGCTCTTTTGTTGGATTAGCTCTCTCTGATAAACAGATCTCAGGTTGCCAAGTAAGCTACTCTTAACAATATTGATGATACTCTGAATTTAATCTTTCTTAAATCCTTCAAAGCTAATTTTCTTTTGTAGCCTTATAAAACACTTGTGATGGACAGAAACTAATTAGCAATGGATACACAGTAAGTGTTTGACTAAAACAAGGAGTTCTTCTTCATGCTGAAGCACGTCATCAGAAATCGAAATGTGAAGGGACTTGTGGTTGGGTACCCTCTCAAGTTCGACAAGGGTGATCCTTAGCAAACGCTTATGTGCACATACATAGAAGGCTTCCTGGAATACGCTTGGAATCACGCAGGAATCAGACTGCCTGTGACTCTGGTCAACGAGTACGGAACATCACTGGAGGCTAAGGTCAGACTGGCTGAAGCCATTACACAGCAAACGGGAGCAGTGACTAACATAAGTCAATACAAGCGCTTGTATCAGAATCCCTTAGACGCCTATCAGCTCAAGCCAAAGCCCAACAACATCACTCAGCCCTCACCCCTCTACAATGACAAGCTAGCTTTGAAAGTGCTGAACTAGAATATGGAGAGGGAGCAGCTGAACAAGATGGTGCTGACTGACTAGCACATGGCTTCCAACAAGCAGGTGGGGATGATGATGAACATGATCCCAGAGATGCCCCTCATGTACGATCTAGGCAAGGCAAAGAGCGTGGAGCAGATGGCTAAGTTGGATCCCAAGGTCATGCTGCGCAAAGGAATCTACGATAAGATAGCAGCGCAAGTCATTCTGCAGCAGTTCCTTGATTTCTATAACACTGAGGCTAAGAAAGAGCAGATTCAGAAGTCATCAAATCCAGTCAGTAAATGAAAAAAGAGGAAAAAATCTCATTTAATTAAAGTCTTACTTTCTTTTTTTATCATATTTATTGATGGGATGATTTCATGTGCCTTTCTTCGAATATAGTTGTAAATAAATCTAAAATGAATTTAGAGCAGGCGCAGGCTAAACTAGGGATGAGTGGGGTTCAGTTCCACAAGCTGGTAGACTTCCAAGTGAACTACCAGGTGCTGAGAGAGATGCTTGAGAAGATCACCATGAAGCTAGGGAGCCACGTTTACGAGACAGAGGTGGCCTTCAAGACCAAGGATGAGCAGCTCATGATGTAAGTAGCAGCAGTAGACCAAATAATTAGAACAGTTGTTGTAAATAAAGGAAGAGGAACGGCAACAATTAAATTAATAATAATCCATGCTACTAATAGGGTGAACCAGGATATAAAGGATATCCAGAGCAGACTGAGAGACTTGACTATGAAGCAAGAAACTCACCATGAAAGGCTGAATGCTCGTAAGTGTAGTTTCTACATAAATTTTTGTTATAGTGAATGAGCTGAACTCAAACCAGAGGAAGCTGGTTCAGACTCTCACTCAGCAGAGAAACCTAGAGAGTGAAGAACTCAAGGAACTTCAAACAACTGTCAAATCCATCTTACAAGAGATTGAAACTCAACAGAAGAGTCAGACTTATAAAATATGTAGAAACAATAACAAAAACAACATATATTATGATCTTTTGGTTTTTGACTTTGTTCTCCTCCAAACTCTCATCGTTTGAGAAGTTGGCTGACATCACAGCCTGAGGAGCAGGCAGCTCACTTATGATCATAATGTTAATATACTTGCTTTACAATGAGCGAAGAGATAGAGCACTTTGTGAGGAAGGACTTGTTCAATGAGAGATGGAGGGAGTTCGTGAAGTTAAGGGAAGTCTTCAACGACCAGCATGAGTCTTTGGTGTAGCTGAACCCACGTGCCCTAGATACTTAGTTCATTCAAGTATTTGGGTATTTGAAGAGAGACTGAGGGAGAAGCTGGACTGCGATGTCTATGACGAGGAGATGGAGAACCTAAGGTTGCAGCTCGCACATGCCACACTCTCTCCGGGCTAGACACTCCCCCACTCCCTACCTGAAAGAGGGCTGAAGCAGAAGGAGTTCCAAGAGATGAGAGACAAGGTGGCCAAGGTAGATGAGTGTGTGACTGCCTGCATCAACTTTGAGAAGAAGCTGCATCAATTCCACAGTCTGAGCGAGAGACTGGAGAGCTTCGACTAGCTGATGGAGGGATTCTTGAGGAAGAGCTGGGGAGAGGAGATAGAGATCAGACTTGACCACTCCAAGCAGAGTCAAATCTCCAGTGATAGCTTCATTGAAAAGTATAAGAACATCATCAAGCAGTCTGCCCTCGAAATAGAACAACTCAAAGCTAATGTAAGTAGAAGAAGAAAACATTCACGATCATTCCTTATCAGAGTTTCAATCTCAAATTTTATTGAGAGAGATAGATTGTTATAGGAGAAATAGGTTTGCATTAAATTCATATCTCAAAAGCTTGGATTTCTTTTTCAGTCTCTTCTAGTGCCTTAGCACCGTTTTTACTTTTATTAAGGTGACCAGCTCCCCCGAACATAAAGTACTTATTCTTGCCCTTGATGAGGAATACACTTTGGCTCTGGCGGATATTGCGTTTCTTTAGCTCCTTAAAGGGTATGAGCACGTCTGATGGCGAGGGGTCTCTCTTCTTATAAACCTATCTGCTTTTCTCTTCTTAGATCTTACGGATGAAGTCCTTGTGTCTCGATTCAGAGATATTCCTCAGCTGCATCAAATTCTTGTCCAAGTAACTTATCACCCCAGACAGCAACTGATGTCGCTAGACTATGTTCAAGCGCTCAAATTCTTCATCTATCTCCTTGGCTCGGAAGTTGCGGGTGAATATCATTGAATAGTCCACGTGAGTCAACTTGTGATGCAGCTCGTCCTCAAATTCAAAATCAGTGATAAGCAAATGATAATTATTCTAATATTCAGGCTTTGGCTTTTGGAAAATGACCTAGGCTGCTTGGTTGGTAAAAGTGAAAGGCTCTTGGGATTTCGTAGCGCCTATTAAGCCCTAGCTTGAACTTCTCACATTATCTTGATCACCTTCACTTCCTCGAGGATTGTAATATATTCCCACATCCAAGTCCTGTGAATATTTTGATTCAATATATTTCCATATGCTTTCTAACAGGTTTATATCTTTTATATCTTAATTCGTTGTCTGTTAAGTCATTTGAAACATCAGACTTTTTAGCTGCTTTCTTTTTCCTGCCTGCTGCTGGATTATCGAAAATGATGGGCTTACTGAGTCCATCACTAAATCTGGAAATGATTTCATTTCTCTTTTCCACTGGTTCCTCTTAATCAGTATTCCCATTTGCGTTTTAGAAGTTGTTGTTACTTCTATATCTGCCCTTCCGCTTCCGCTCATTCTCCTCTTGAAGTTCCCTTTCTCTCTGCCTCCTGAGTTGCTCTTATCTCTTCCGCTTCAGCTTCTCCTTGCTGAAAGGGGAAAGCTCGCCACTGAAGCACTTCTTGATGAAGTAGTTCATGGTCTGCTCATTCACTATCTCGTTTGGCCAGGCTTTGGTGCCAGAGATTTCACTTGTCCCTTCTGCACTAGCCAGTAAGCTTGATACATTGCCAGCGCCCACTCTCTTTTTCAATAACAAGGACTTTCGCCTCTAGACTGAGTGAGAAAGAAACTGATCGCGCTATAACTACATCAAACGCCTGCGCTGTTTCTACTCTAGGTAGAGCTTTATGTTTTGATAGTACTACAATGGGTTTTACTCCTCCTGATTTGAATCTTCCATACCCCCGCTGTTATTCATACCATTATTATGTGCCTCATGCATGTCCCCTTCCCCACTCCAGATTAATAAAATATCAATTACATGATGATCTCAGATATTGTTTTCACTTTCGAGAGGGTTCGAAGATGATTTAAAGCCCAGTCTGCTAATAAATCCCTACATCATCTAATTTGATTTCTTCTTTATCGAGAGATCATTTTCTTAGAGCATCTAACCAACTTCATTCTTGAAGTTCTTGAACTTAGTTGTTGGCATTTGTGGCTCAAAAATATTCTTGACTCCTTCTTTCTGAACTTTAGAGCGTACTCTCGCCATTTATTTACTGCTTACTCTCCTTGTGGCAGGAGTGTTAAGATAATTAAAAATGTGAACATGCAAAGTGTAGCCTGGAGTCTGCTAAGTAGCACTCTCACCTGTGGTTACGTTGATGACTCCCCCAGGGACCTGCATGAAACCATTTTGAGAGGTGAAAGTTTAAACTTGAGGGTTGTGAGGAGCAAAGGTGCTAGTGCTCTGCTAATTTGGGTGAGCGCCAAAGCCGTTTCCCCCAACAGGAGAAAGCCTTTTGCTTGAGCCTTTGGGTTCCTTTCTCTGATGATACCTTGCAGAGGGCGAGTGATAATTTTTGCTTGAACCTCCTCCCACTCCAAGGGGCTGCTCCATCATCTTAAGCCAGTCTTGAGCCTGAGGATGCGCCATCAATCCTCCCTTCTATTCTGAAGTATTGAAACTCTCTCCTAAAATGCTAGAACGGAAGTTGTTGTTGCGAATAGGTAACAGAGAAATTGAGTCTCTGTGGCTTTTCTTCTCCTCTTACTAGTGATGAAGATGACTCCCCTCATTTTAACTCTAACTTATGTTCAAAGAGAGAATCATACTCTTGTCACTCCCACGTTTGCTAGTAAACATGTTGAAGTTTTACTAGGTGTGCGTCGCTTGAGGCTTTCCAAGGACGGATTCCTACCCCTATTTCTAGTTTTAAGGACTAACTTATGCACTTCATACATTGTTAAGCGATGGAAGCATTTGAAGTTTCTATGGAAGCTTGCTTTAGGTTTAAGAAAGAGCTTATGACTCTTGGCTTTGCAGGCCAGCCCCCAAAAAGCTTTAAGCTGCATTGCCTAATCCTTCCATGATGCTGATTCTTAAATTTTTGCTGCTGTCTATTGCATGTTTTCTGGCTGGGGATAGGAGGGCAGTCTTGGATTCCTTCTTATGCATGGGCGCTTGAGTTCCACTTTATCAGTTCCTCTGTCATCTCTTGGAGGCTGGCATGTCTAGCATGTTTTGGCTGAAGTTGACTGAGTTTAGGAGCTTGGGGGTCTCACTCACGTTCTTGTAGGCATCAGAGATGTACTAGTTTGAAAAGCCTGAGTTAGACTGCATAACTAGTGCCCTTGTATGAAGAGTGAGCTTGGGTCGGGAGGACATTATAATTGCTGATCAAGTTAGTTAATTTATTCAACTTTCTCTTCCATTTCATATTTTAATTGTACTTGGATTTAAATTGAGGAGGGAGAGTTATTTAGGATTATAATTAGAATAACATTTCACAATCGAAAAAGCTACTAATGGTAGAACCTACCCCTGATAAAGCAAATATTGCACCAAAAATATTTTTGCCTTTCTTATTATACAAATAATACCAATCTTGAAAAGAGTGTTATCTCAGTTAATTAGTACTTTTTATTGTTATCCAGTTAGCATGAAGAAACTATTCTAAATTTTATTGTCCGTAATATGGAGGACCAACTAAGCTAGTCAATGCAAAGCCAGAAGCTAAACTACGAATTGTACCAACCTCCCAGTGAGCATTTCTTGCAGTACTCTAACTTGACAAGATCCACAGAAGAGTCTGCAGCTCTCATTCAATAGCCACAAGCCTATGAGCCACTCAACCAGCCATCTCTGTACACTACACCTCCTCACCAACCCTACCAGCCGCAACTCTAATCTCAGGTGCCAGTTATGGGGCAACCCATCAGCGGTTCTCAAACCCCTTCAACATTTGTCAACTAACCACCTCCCATGATGGTTAGCTCAGGGCTGCTTGGAGCACTGGGATACTCCCACCAAATCTAATCCATGCCCCAGCAGTACCCTCCCATGCAGAGCAATGTAGCACCTCAATATATTGCTCACCCTCAAATGATGGCCCCGCCAATTTAATAAGCCTACCAGCATTAATTAATGTAGTAGTAGTAGTAATAACAGCAACAACAATATCATTAACTATAGCAACCATCTACCTTTTCCTCAGTCAACGGCTCCAATCCATATCCCTAGCAGGCAGCTACTGTTAATTTAATTTTTACAAGCTGGCTACCAAGGGGCTCAATTTGGCTCAGCCTACCCCTACCACAACTCACACATGGCAGACATGGAGGGTATGAATCCTTACTAGCAACCTTACTTTAAATTTAGACACCTTAAAATAATAGATAAGTACTATGAAAGCAGTAGCAGAACATAGACTTTAAAGAAGTAGATGGAACAATTTATCAAGAAAGTAAGTGCCGATTATCCAATCCAAATGAGGTGTGCCAACTGCGGTAATGATGCTCCTACTAAAGTCAGGCGTTTCAATCTAGATAGATTTCTATAAGAGTAAATATTTTATAGTAGCTTGTAATATTTTGAATGGAGCTGCTGCTTGGAGCAGCTGCATGGTCCTGTGTTGCCTAGGCTTTACATGTTGCTCTTGCGTTCCTCTTTGCTTGCCAGTCTGCCAGGATGCAGAACACAAATGCACCAGGTGTGATAAGGTCATAGCCACAAAGAGAGCGGGTTGCTGAGACTCAGCCTTTAACTCTCATCCCTTAAACTTAAGTGAGAGTCTGACTAGGAAATTTAAAATCTCACCGGATTTCGTCAAGTAAAGCTTGCTAATGATATGTTAATGAGCTCAAGATTATTGTGAGACTCTTTATAAGTGAGTGCTAATTATAGTTAACTATTTAGGAATTTAATTCTTAACTGAGCAATAGATAGTGATTTCTTAAATTAATTGAATTATAATACGTACGTAATTTGTAATAAGGATTGAAGTTAAATAAGATCATCATCACAAATTAAGACCAGATAAACTCCTCAGATTTTAGTTAATTTGAATCTATTTATATTGCTAGACTGTAAATAAGTTAAAAAATATTTTTACTTGTGATGCTTGGGATATTAAATCTTTTGTCGGAAATATGTCATCAAATCCTCCCTAAGGTTACGCCCCAGTTTACAACCCAGCACTTGGAAACCCTCAGAATCAGCAGCAGCAGATGTACGTCTATGGGCAACCCCAGCAACAGCAACCTGCTATGGGATAGCCAGTGGGAGGATACGTGCCCATGAGTGAGTTTGAGCCAGGTTACCACGAGTACATGCGAAAGTTGGCTTAGATGAACTCCCAAGCTCCCTCAAACCCATACAATTCAACTCAGCACTCTCAGGGCGCTCTGATGACGAACAACAATTCGACTCACACTCGCCAGAACTACCCCACCCCTCAGCGCCGCTTCATGTCAGGATTCTCCTACAATGACTCTCGCTACTCTTAGAGTGGGCATGGAGGACAGGAAGTGCAAACTGTGAGGACGAACGACCCCATCAAGACTTACTGCCCCAACTGCGAAGATGAAGTCCACACCAATTCATCATCTTCATTTAAGGAGATGAGGCAATTCAAATAAGGATGATGAATGTCATATCCTACCCTGGGCCATATGCTTGGGGAGCTTGCATGGTCTGCTGTCTGATGGGATGCTTCCTATTCTGCTGTGTGCCACTTTGCCTTGACCCTCTTAACAAGTCACGCCACTACTGTGACAGATGCAACAAGCTACTGGCAGTCAACGATTGAAGATGATGAACTAATGAGAGGTAGAGTGAGTCATGAAGAAGCTCGCCCTCTCCGGTTCTCAACAATAAGTTAATTCATTTATAGTAACCCCTTAGCAACTAACACCAACTAATTTATTTAGTAAAATGCCAGCCCCTTAGTTTAATGCTCACTTATTAAATCTCAGCAGAGAGAAGATAATCGACAGTGAGGTGAAAATTATTTGTAAAATGCTTTTATTTGAGGTGACTCGCTTATCTATTTATCTTTTCTCAGCCTGCACAAAGCTCAAGCTTAGAAATTTAGAAAGGAAGATTATGATGCGGCTACGACTTTAAGATAATTTATTTTCTTGGTTTAAGTTTAATTCATCAGGTATTTCTATGCCCTTATAGAATATTCTTACCCTTAGAACAGATAAGCTCATGAGAAATTGGAAAGAAATTAAAGTGATCACTTGATTTAGTTTGAGATCAGGTCTAGGTTCATAGACTTCTTTGGCTGAGACTTTTGATCCAGAGTGCTGTTCTATCCAAAAGCATTTTCTCTAGAGGGTCCTGACCTGTAGGCCTGCTGTTAGATCTTAGTTATCTACTGCAGCTTCTTCTGACTCCTAGATAGAGGGAGAGTTGTGACAAATTCCTTGTGTCTGTTTGCCAGAGACTGAGCAGCTAGAGTGCTGGTTGCCACTTAGTTTGTGGCTGCTTGGAAAATAGATTGAGAAACCGCATCTCCTCCCTTTGCAAGCATCTCATCCCTCTCAAGTTGGTCAAGAGCTGAGAAAATATCGTCATTTAGTTCGCTCGTTTGATAATCTAAAACATATTAATCTCTTAGAAATTAATGATGCGTCTTTGAAAACATGGGCTGAGGAATTAAACCTGGCTTTAGAGGAGTTAAGGGTGTATTAATCATGTGTCTCTGAGAAAGTGCTCCATTCTCTATCTAAGAGTTTAATCCATCTAGAGTACCCCCATATACTCTGTAGGTATCGTTCCTCGACTTGACTTTTATATTGCTTCTGCTCTGGGAGTTATAGTCCCTAGTCTTCGCTCTTTGACTGAAATAGTCATAATTATAATACAATATTTCTCTATTAGTCTGAGTTAAGTTGCTGCCTCTCGATGCTACCATCATTTAAAATATTCTTTAAAATTATAATCAGCTGTGTGCTTATTGCGCGATGGGGAGTTCTTTTTGCTAATTGTAGCCTCTAGTGTTGGAGTAAGAGTCAAATTAGTCAAGATCTTTGAGAATCCCTTGCCAAACCTAGCAATTCTATCCCCAGGCTCTTTCAAGGGGAACCGCTGCCAAATATTATAGTCTGCAGGCTAGCCTGATATATTTACGAAGTTCTACTCGCATGATAAGCATTGAATAGCTCCTTAAATAGAAGACTAAAATGTAAATTTCATAATGTCCTTTCTTGGAGACCATAACTTCATCTTCGCCTTTCTTTTGAGCGATGATAGAAAGTTGATTCACAATAAGTGATATCTACTAGATGTCTTAACTCATTTTGCTTAGCACCTAGCCAGTTATAGTCTTATCTGCAAATAATTTTCTCATTAGAGTGACTACAGAATCTTTCAAAAAGTTTGCCTAGGGACTAACTCTGCTTGCCTCTAAATTAAAAGAGCTCGATATACTTTCTAAGAGAGTCTTTTGAAACTGATCAAGGCCTTAATTATCTATCTTGCAGGCTATCTAGGACTGAAGAGTTTCTGAGCTTCATTAGAAAAAATATTCTAAAGTATAATCAAAGCTTAGTGCTATCTTTTCAATCAGTTCATTTCTTATTTTCTCTAACTCCTATCTCATTTCAAACTTGCCGCCAGGTGAAAGTGTTTCTTAATCAGCCATGTTGACCACCGACCCTAAAAGTATTAGAAAGAATAAAATAAGTACTTTTCTTAGCAGCAGAAGAAAGCCTGCCTGCTTCTTTATCAACTGATTTCCCAGCCATCGAAGAAGAAACCTTCTACTCGTCTAACTGCTCTTTCACCCTCCGAATTGTGTTATCCAGGTTTTAATTCTACAAAAGTTTTGAAACTCTGAGAAAATAACGATTATAGAAAGACAAAGACATATATATGTCTTTCTTCAAGAGTTTGAACTTTCCTCGTCATGTCCTTGAACTAAGTATATCAAAAATTTATGATACATTTCAGATCTTCTCTTGAATTTATTTTTCCTGGCAAAGATGAGAAGATCAAAATCATCAATGATGAAGATGAGAAGCGTGAGTTAGAAGCCAAAGAGAAGGCGCAGATAAGATACAACCACACAGACTTCCTCAACTAGTTCTAGAATCTGACAGAGTAGTGTACCTACTTTGTCGAAGGATTAGCAAAGGGAACTCAAGAGTGTATCATTTGTCAGAACCCCATATACTAAAGAAGTGCTCTGTGGAACTGCGACTAATGCCATCAGCCTCTGCATTTGGGATGCATCAAGAAGTGGATTAAGAAAATCAACAACCTTGATGACATCGAGGAAGAGAAAGTAAGATCAAATTCGTTTTAAAGTTGATCCTTCTGGACAATTAAGAAGGGGTCAGCTGTAGTCGAGAGAAGAGTACGATTCTTAAAATAGCGAGGAAGAGAAGAACTACGAGAACGAAGCTAGAAAAGCTGCTAAGAAACTACTCGCATTTTACTCTTGGACCTGCCCTAACTGCAACTACGCTTATGCTGAGAATAAGCTACCTAGGTATCTCTGCTATTGCGGAAGATATGACGAGCCAGCTTACTCTCCTCTTGTCCTACCTCATTCTTGCGGAGAATACTGCGACAAGAAAAGAAATGACATCTGTACTCATGGAAGATGCGATGTGCTTTGTCATCCTGGAAGCTGCCCACCTTGTGGAATCTAAGTTCCCATAAAGTGCTTCTGCGGAAAAGATACTAAGAAGTTCCCTTGCTAATATTCTCAGAGGAGTCAATATAGTTGCGAAGATGTTTGCGGGAAGATGCTAAACTGCGGTGTTCATTTCTGCCAGGCCTAATGTCATTAGGGAGAGTGTGCAAAATGTAATGTAGACGTGACTCAAAGCTGCTTCTGCGAGAAAGTTGAAAGGACTGTAAAGTGTGGAACGAGGAGATTTATCTGTCAGAAAATATGCGGTAAACAATTAGACTGTGGAAACCACAACTGCCAGAAAGTATGTCACGAGGGTTCTTGCCTTCCCTGTCAGAAAGTTCCCTTCAGGATGAAATTCTGTCCCTGCGGTAGATAACCTATTCCAGAGGGCTCTAGAGTCTCATGCTTGGATCCTATCCCAACTTGTAAGAGCAAGTGCGATAGGTTCTTGCCCTGTGGAAAGCATCAGTGCTCCCTATAGTGTCACAACGACGAGTGCATGAAATGCGAGGAGCTTGTAGAGTAAATCTGTGTCTGTGGAAAAGAGAAGAGAAAGGTCAAATGCTACTAGTTTAACTATCCAGAGCATCTGAGACAGGAACTTATGAAGTAAGAAGAGCTTGATGATATAGAGGTGTTCAAGTGCAAGAGGCTTTGCAACTAGACTCAATCTTATAAGATAATTTAAAGATAATTTTAAATCTTGCAGAAAACATAAGTGTAAGGAGCTATGCTGCCCTGCCAAAAAAGGATTTGATCCTTTTGGAAAGCATCTCTGCCTTAAGACTTGTACAAAGAATCTCTAATGCGGTAAGCATCAGTGCAACCAGTTCTGCCATCTTGGACTTTGCAAACCTTGCAGATACGTTTCTCTGCAGCCTTTGCCTTGCCCTTGTGGAATGACAAAGCTTGAGCCTCCCATCAAGTGTGAAACCCCATAACCTACTTGCAATAACCCATGCAGTAAGCCTCTTATCTGTGGACATAAGTGCATCGCCAAGTGTCATCTTGGAAACTGCCCACCCTGTCTTGAAATTGTAACCAAGGTTTGCAATTGCGGAAATGAGATCATTATAAATAATTTACTTAAATGATCATGCCTAATGTTTACTGCAATCAGCAGAAACACTCTTGCGGAGTTTAATGCAAATAGATCTTTCAATTAAAAAATAAATAGCTTCAAATATTTATTCAGATCCTGCCTTGCGGCCACAGATGCCAGAAGATATGCCATCAACCAGGCACTTGCTTCAACTCCTATGATGAATTAATGAGTAAGGGCTGCGGAGAGATTTGCGGAAAACCTAGAAACATGTGTCCTCACAGATGTTTTTAACCTTGCCATCCAAAGACTGAATGCCCTGAGAATTCTTGTGATGCAGAGATCAGAGTATACTGTAGATGCAGGAACAAAAAGAGAGAATGCAATTAAATCACAATATGAATGTGAATGAACAGGTTCGTAAACATTTTATGCAAAAGTCAACCAGAGCGTGAGCCCATAGAGTGCAACAACGACTGCTGGAAGAAGCAAAGAGAAAATAAGCTTGCTATGGCTTTCGGAAAAAACCAAAGCGATTTTGAGGCTAACAAAGAAGTGTATTAATCTCATTCATTTTATTTCTTAATTTTAAAAAAAGATACTATTAACTTCGAGTACTATCCTGAAGAAGTACTTGAATTCGCACAACAGTTCCCTAAATTTGTGAAGAAATGCGAGAATCAACTCACTGATATCGACTCAAATTATTATAGATAGATATATCGTTTTGGAGAAAGGAGTGAGGAGTTTCTCTGGATTGGGATCTCAGAAGAAATCCTTCTTGACAACTCTTGTATTTGAGCACTTCAAATTAGATATGTGCACCTATGGAAACAAGAGCCAGAAGACTGTGACTGATGTGTTTTGGAAGGAGGGCTGTAAGGTCCCTGAGCTTATGGTTTCAGAAGTGATTGCCCTCATTGAGAGAGGAATAATGTCTGCCAGTAGCGAGGAACAGAAAGCTCAAATCTTTGAAGCTACTCTGCACATCTGGAATGTGTAGAAGGGCACAAACATTGACGATTTGAAGAAGTTCCTTTCCAATTTCAAGAATGAGATGTACACGCAGAAGGGAAAGCAAAATACTGCAGGTGGGGAGTACTACATCCACTTCTATAAACGACTTAGAGCAAAGGATGCACTCACTTACATCAGAAACACGCCCAACTAGTTCAATAATGTGGAGATGGTCCTTCATCAGAAGCAGGCCTAGAAATTTAATTGCTTTGTTATATTGAGGCTGGAGTAAATTCTGAGACCACACCTTAATAAGATGCAGCCAATCAGGAGAGAAAGAACAAAGTTAAAAAGGCAGTAGTGGGTGACGACGGCTTTACCACAATCCTCAGAAAATGAGAAAAGTAGTTAATTATTTCCCAAGAAATAGTTACAAAGCATTTAATTTCACTTAATTTACTTACCCTAATATTGCATATTCGATTAAAGAAGCTATGGACTTCCTTATTTTTAACAAAAAAATCAACAACAGCAAAACTGAAATTAAAAAAGTTTAAATTTATCATTGCATTTTAAACCAAGTGGCAACTTCCAATTATATATAAATTGGAAGTTTGATAAAAAAAATTTAAATTGCAATCTCATACATAAAACCATAAAAAAACTTCATTTTAAGAGTCAAGGTTTGAAATATGAAAATCATTCATTACTATTTTATATTAAACGCGGGGATAATTTTTTAGAGCTACAATTTTTTAAAAATATATTTTATAAACATTAAACTTTAATATTTTAGAATGATTATGAGCCAGATTAAATTACCAAAGAAATTATAGAGAATTTTTTCAAGCCTAGGTATTTATTTAGATAAAGAAAAGGAAAGATATGAAATTTAAGAAATACTTAATGATAATCTTATATAAACTTGGAATTTTATAGATAGATTCACTATAAACTAAATGATTTTATTCAAGTTGGGGGTTTAAAATATCTGTTCAAAGAAAAATTAAATCTGAAAGTTAAAAGCTTGAGTAAGTTTTATTCTTTTTAAAGCATTAAAAATAAAAATTGTATTTTATGTATCACATTTAATATATTCAAATTTAATTTAACATCTATTATATTTAGTGATCATCGGTGAACAGCTTTGACTAAACTCCTGCTATGTTTGTTGTTCTCTATTTTCTTGAGGTTTTTGAAACTATTCAGATCTTCAATCTTAGATTCCTCAATCAAAAACCCAATAACATGAGGAGAAAAGTAAGGAAGAAATATTTCCTCTCTAATTGGAAAATTTAATGATTTTTAGAGATATTATTATCAAATGGGTTTGTATTTTGTATTTTTATAAAATTTAAATTTTACCAGTAATCCATAATCTATTTGCAACAAGGAACAATATTATTCATAATTAGGATTATTATTTTTCTCAAGCAAAGATTGAAATCTGCCAATTAATTTTATATTATATTTTTGTGTTTTATAATATCCAATAGCACCTACTTATTCTCTTTTAGCTATTCTTATTGGAAGAGGACTTATTTTATCTTTATTTAAGATAAGTACATCTTGAGCTAGTAAATTTGACTTGGATTAAATGAATTAGTAGTTTTATACAGAACAAATACATTTAAACACAAATTATATTTTATTTAGTTCATTTTATAAATTATTATTTGAATGTAATATGAAAATATTTAATGACTACACAAAAATTATGCTTTTCCGATATATCTAAATAATTTTTAGGTTTGATTTTGAACTAGCTATAGATAAGATATAATTATAAATGGAAAAATAATAATTTAAAATTATGGATTAATATTAAAAATTCAATCTGATTTTTAAAATGGTTCGGCTTAAACCTGCACAGTACTTAGAGCAGGCTTAAAATGTTTTTATGAAGATAGTTGCCAAGCTTAATCAATAATATAAGACATAAGAATCACTTCTACAAATATGTTTTAATACATAAAAAAGGTTTTATTTTTTATAAAAGTACAATTATAAGGTAGAGTCTAAATATCGGATTCTCAGTGTTTTTAATTAGCGGAGTTCGTAACCACGAAAAGAGGTGAAATACAGGCTTCTTAGAAAGCAGAGGAAAATTGATGCTGACCCTACAATATAAAATAAAAGCCAAATGTATCATTTTTAAAAGCTAAATTTAATAACTTAAATTTAAAGATAAATTTTATTTAATTATATATATTTCTTCATATTTTTGGCGATCAAAAATTGTAGCTAGGCTTATTTTATTGAAATATTTTTTAATAGACATTTTTTTCTCAAACCAAGTGCAAAATTTTTTGTTTATCTTAATATTTTGCATAAATTTTATAAATAATGGTATTCTTCTAAATAAAGATCAGTGTCATTTTACTCTTCATATTTTTCCAATGTCTTTTTAGGATCTATATTTGGAGTTTTAAATTTTCTAGTGACTGTCATATAACTTGATTTTATTTTTCTAGCGATTCTCAATCTGAGAATGAGAGAAAAGTTGTAGAACCAGTAGCAGAAAAAGATTAAGTTGACTATAATAATTGCAACAACAAAGAACTATTTTGAAGTTTTAGTTAGGTCAACAGAGCTTTATAAGTAAGTGAGATTCTGAGACTGTAAGTTATTAGGTCTTTCTGCCTGGAGATAGAGTTGAAAGTAGAGTGTAAGGAATTGGGATATGAGAGATACCTTCTCTATCTTGTTGAACGTCTTATAGGCAAATGGCTTATACTACTCATGAGCGAATATTGAACTATATATAGTTGAAGTTACAAACAAACAGAAAATACTTACATTGCCAGAATACACAAGACTAGTATTTGCTAAATCACTACTCCAAAAGTTTAGAAAAGATAAGTTATTGTAAGGACAAATAAAATTATATGTTCTAAAATTTTGGACAATTTTAGTAAAAAGGAATCTTTTGTTTCATGTCAATTAATTTAAATAGATTTAAGAAACACAAGATCTGAAGTTTATGAATTAAATTTGAATTAATATTTCAATTTATTTAGACTTAAGGATATAGAAATTGCTTTTATAATTAGTTTAGGTTAATTTTAAATGAATTAAAGAGGCTATAAAATTGAGATAATATGTTGGCTAAAAATTATATAATTATATATGAAGGATTAAAATTGAATAAATTAATAAAAAGTATTACGTTACTTTTTAGCAAGAGAATTGAACTATTCGCTTTGTCTAAAATATGGCCAACAAATCTATTAATAAAATATACTTTTTATAATATAAAGATAAGTATAATATATATGCTTTTTATTAAAATAAATTAATAATTAGTTTATTTTAAATTAAAATAAAAGGATTGCTATTCTTCTGAGTTAGATTATAGGCTCCCAAAAATTGCAATTTTATTTGTATCCAAAATCCATCAAAGTAAATTTATTTTCATTATGTTCTGGATTAATTTTTGTTTTTAAACTTTTCAAGGGATTTTTCTCTAAGAATATGTAAGTCAAAGGAATAAAAACCTCAAATTTTATTAAAAAAATGATTGACTAAACGATGCATAATTAAGTATTTTCTTAATGTATTTATATAACCAAGCCTCCATAATGAGAAATTAAAAATATATATAGTTTTCTTTAAAATACTGTACTATCACTTCATACTTATAATATAATTTATAAACTATTTTATAAACTGCTTTATTATCGACATAGTAAAATGGCTGGAACGCTATAAGAATATTCTCAAGAGAAGAATAATGCTTATTGAATTTATTATATCAACTAAATAATTTATGTGCGTTGATAAAAAGTTTAAAATTTAAAGATTTTCATCTCCAAATCAGCTTTTAAATACAAAATAAAGTGGGAATTAAAAATAATTTTAGTTTGACAGGCATGATTATAAATATTATTGTAAAAATTAATTGATCTCAATTTATTGGAACTTGCTTATTAAATTAAGATGTTTTTAATGGCTAGTCCAAATATGACTAATCCAGGGATTGCGAAGTATTTGGAAATAATATAATATTCGTCATCATCTTTTGACAGCTCTAAATTTGATTTGACATGTAATCTGCTATCTATTTTACTAAGCATGAAGATTGAAAATAACTTGAGAGAAACAGCTGGATGGCAAATGAAAAATATGACTGCAATAGTTTCTTTTACGAATTTTGATTTCATGTTCATGAGTATAGATAAACTAAGGAGGATGAATATTAGAATAGAGAAATCAGAGGCAATTATTTTGATCGATTCTAATTGATGAACTTAAGCGAAATATCCTTCCTCATTATTTTTATCTAAAAGGCAGTCAAATTCAAGAGTAAGTAGGCTCAAGTCATTTGCTTTTTTTAACTTTAAATATTATAGTTAAATTATAGGTACTAAACTCATTATATATGATTAATCAAGAAATCCACAAGCTTAGGTTAATATTACCCCATATGAAGAGCCAAAAGCTCTACTTATGATTAATTAATCTATGATATAAATTTAAGGGCTTTAAGATTTTTATCGTTTCAGCCGATCAGCTTTGATATCAATATAAAACTAGGCATTCTAGTCAAATTACTTTCCTCATAAAACTTTATCAACTTTGCAGGAGCAATAACAGAATTTAGAGCTAATTACCAAGTTTAAGGATTTTTAGAAGACGCTTCCTTAAAATAGATTCATATTTTCTGATATTTCCCAAGATTTTAACTCTAATCTTGTCTCATTTATGACCTTAGATCCATAATAAATAGTATCAGCCACAGATATTAGAAAGATAATTATATCCAGTCCAGTAACCCTATTTATTAACTACTTTTACTAATTATTGTAAATTTTCTCAATAAGATTTTCTATAAATCAATCAGCCCGCTTAGTCAAATAATAATTTTTTATAACTTAAAACCAATTGTAGTTAATATTTAGCTAGACCTACTTGCGAACATAAATATCAAAGTGCTTATATAGATGTGATTTAGAAGAGCTCTGAAAATCAATGAAATAACTTCCTTCTTTACAGTCAGATATGTAAGATATACCACCAAGAGAATAAATCCTATCCCAGAAGCAATAAGTTTCAGATAAATAAAAGCAGCATGAGGACACTCTGAACACAACTCTTCATCAGTCTTATAGAATCCATTCATACAGGCGTTGCAAAGCATGCCTTTGTAACCCTTATTACATTCACCTACTTAAATGTAATTTGGAGCAGTATATCCTAGACACGCTTCTTCGTTTAAGCAATTTACAAATGTCAAAGAGCTGTTGCTAGTTCTCCAATAGTTTTTCTATGGCCCAATTTTATAGCCGCCATAACAAAGCGCTCCATTAGGGCAAGAATGACATGTGCTCGGCGAAGTTTCAAGATGGATAGAGTAAGTCCCTTCTTCACACCATACACACTTTCCTGAGGGGGTGAACTACTCACCCAATGCACAAGGCATCATCGAGGCTATGATTTTAAAACTCAAGTCACTTAAGCCATTATTAGTCATTATAATTTAACTTGCTTCAGAGCTTTCATCGATAGATTCGGGGATATGGTGCGTGGGCTCTCTGCCTGGAACATTTACTTTAAAATTTTCTGTGTGCTTTTAGCTTGGAATGTGGACTTTACATATTCCTGAAAACTTCTAGCTTGGAACATAGACTTATTTTTTTCTTGGGCACTTTATGCCTAGAACATGAACTTCATGGCCTAAAACGTGCACTTTCCTAAAATCAATAATTCAAGGAAAAGAGTTTAAACTATTTAATTGCAGTATCTTTTGTCTAATAGATGATTAAAAGAGATTCTTTTCTTCAAACTCGTAATTTCTTATTGAATCAAACCCACAAAAATAAATATATTAGGTGAAGTAGTTAAAATATTTGTGATTTGTACTATTTAAAGATTTATTCCAATTATTATAGTTATTCTGAGGTGTCTTATTATAAAAATACTTTTTACAATTTTTATTTATTTGAATCTGCGGTAATTCTATAAAGACTATTGGAACAGAATGAAATAAACTTTGAGTATTTTTATAAATAATTTGGAGTATTTCTTAAAAATATTAATTAAAATTTACGTTAATATTTAGACTTTCAGAAAATGTCTTTAAATTTCTCCTAAAAATAAAGGTTTTAGATTCTCTTGTTAAATTTTATTTCCGGTTGAGATCCAGTCTTCTTTTAAATTATAATCTCTAGCAAACAGTTCAATTTTCCTTGATTTTTTGTCAACATACTTGTCTATAATTTGGTAAATTGCTTTAGGTTTTTATGACATACCTGTCATAGGTGCTCGGATAATAACTAGCAAATTACGCAAGGTCAAACTATTTTTCAGCATCCCTTTTAACCCAACAATACACATTTCGCATTCATGACTAAAATAATGGCCTAAGCCTCGATAAGGTTAGTTTAGGAACAAATTAAGTCCACATTCTATGCAAAAGTCCATGTTCCAGGCCAAAAGCACATAAAATATTATAGTCCATGTTTTAGTCCACGTACCATCTACCCGATAGATTCATTATAAATTTAATGATTAATAAATATTTGCTAGAAATAATTTTTATTTTACTTATTTTGGCATTCAAAAATTAGAAGTAAATATTTTTTTCTAATATAATTTTAGTCGAAGCTTGATTTTAGTGAACCATTTATCTCAAATTTTATAACTCACGTGAATTATGAATTATGAAATATTTTAAATCACCTGCATTATTTTAAGTCAGTTTTTATAAAAATTAGATTATCAAGGGAGAAGATTTATAGTAAAGGAAATTATAATATTTTATTAATCTAAAATAAATTATAATAAAAAATATTTATAAAAAAATATTAAGAAATGATTCACTAAACAAATCAAAGCTTAAATTGTAGCCTGGACTTCCAGAGAAAGTGAAATCTTTTATCTCGAAAATACCTTAAACTGAAGTGAAAGTATTAAGTCCCTCTATGATTGAAGGGTATTTTTATGCAGTTGCATCTGACTGGTAAGTAAAGTTTACTACCGCTTGGATTCTAGTTTTATTGTCAGAAACTATGATTTAATCGTAGACATCTGTAATTGCAAATTTAGTAGAAGGAAATGTGTCACCACTTTTAAAATCTTTAGCAAAGATGCTATTGAATGTAAGCTCTTGTAATATAGATTAATCAGTTTAGCTTACACTTTAGTCGCTATAATAGAGTATTTTTTAAGCCGTGCTAGCGAAAATGTTCCCATAATATAGTGAAAATATAAATGAAAAATCGAAATTAAATTAAATTAATAAATAAAGAGTCTTAAAATGCTGGCCGTTAAATTGAGAGCTACATAGTTGTATATGTGGCTTTTTCGATAGCTTATTGAAATAATATATGATTTTGTTCTTCTCCTATTACGAGAAGTGTCTCCTGCGAAGTGATTTTTATGTTACATGCTCCGAACCAAGAAATAAACCAAGTTCATAAACTTATGACAGAGGCTAATCTTTTCACGTTACTTCTACTATGAAGAAGTTACAAGGATCAAAGCTGCTTACAATTTAATGCTTTATCGAATGATAATAATTTCTGCTCAATATCTCACTTCAAGTGCCACGGATTATAATTTATATAAATTATATCTTAATTTAATTCTCTTTTTTATTAAATTCTCAGCTATATTTTTTAAAAAATTAATTCTGAAAAATATTATTTAAGAAACACTTAAATTTATTGATAGAAATTTGGCCATACAAATTAATATTTGAATGTAATTCTACAAAAATTTCATTTTATTCTAAATATAATTTTTTTGAAGAGCGCAGTTTGGCGTAGATATTTGACTGCTTTTAAATTTTGCTGCCAGAAAATTTTCTAGCTGATGATCTTCTTTTTTTTAAAAATTTGATTAAAAAAAAGTTTCATTAGCTTGTCTATATTTACCTACTAAAGGCGGCGGAACTGTTGTAACTTAAATCAGAGTCAAAGTTTCAGATTGTGTCGAAAGGGCTTATACGTCGAGAGGATCCTCGATCTTTAATCGATAATTCTAGAAGAGAAGATCAGAGATATTGTCCTTAAATCTCGTATCACAGCGAGTAGTAGCTTATAGCCTTAGTAATGATAGTTAGAGCGAACAAAAACCCAGCGAAATTACTGCAGAGAGGGAGAAATAAACTTTTTTTATTTAATTAAGATTCTATTATCTAAATCTTCATTTTATTCGTTGAAGATTCGCATTTGAGTGAATTTTTCTAAGTGCATTGATTTTTTGAATAAAAAAGGGTTTGTTTTAATTTTTGAAGAAGTCATTCAATCTGTTGAGCTGAAAATTTAATTTAAGAAATCTGGCAATAAAATCATATGAATATGCGATAGTGGACTCTTTTAGGAAATTTCTAAAATTCTTGAACTTTATCATCTATTTTTTTAAAAAATCATATTCTTTATGCTGACTAGATATCTTTTAAATTGAAGTGAATCTTCAGAAAATACAAAATTTTTCAATTAAGATAAATCTACTCTTAATAAAAATAGTTTCTTATTTCACTGCACTTTTCATCCTTAAAAACTTTTACTCATCATCTTAAGATATATTATCTTGGAATAATTTTTTCTCATTTACCTTAATATTTCAAAATAAATATTAGTAACGATTCTAAAATATTAGAGGGAATTATATTTCCCTCATAACTATAATTTTGAGAAATTTTAAATAAATTCTTATTTCTTTAAAATATAGTTAGATATTAAGTATTTAATTAATGAATTTAATATCCAGCCTAATTATTAGCTAGGATTAATGGCAGAGTGTAATTTTTCTAAATAGCCAAACTAATCTTTTATGAGTTTCCTTAAATTAAAATATTTGGCTCGAAGACCTCCCAATATACTCCTCCTCCACTTTACTCTGCATAGTTATCTTAAAAGAGAGTATATTGTTCCAAGCTTAACTGCAACTAATTTAAGTTCTAAGTCGAAGTATAATCTTAAAATTTAATTGGACATAAAATTCAAATGAAATTAATTGTTAAAGATTTGCAAAAAAAATGTCAGCTAAAATATGTGCGGGCGATAGTAAAATAAGATTTTCTCTATAGACAATTAAAAATCTTATGGATAAGATAACTCAATTTTAGTGAGAGTATAATTTCAATTTTCACATAATCAAAGCTGAAATAGTATCAATATGGAATTTTAAATTAAAAAGTCTGTTTATTAATTTGAATAGAAATGGCTTCTAGGATCAAGAATATATAATGCTCGCACATGTTTTTCAAATCTCAATTGCTATCTCCTTACCTTTGTCTATTCACGAGACTTAATTCTCAAGAATTTCATTCCCCAAACCGTTCTAAAAGTCTACTTACTTAAAAAATTGTAGTTTAAGTTGATTTCTCAAGTACAATCAAAACCCCATCAGATTATAAGAAAGTGAAAATAAGTTGTGTATAATTAATTTCTTTATTAATACTTTTAATCATGCGAGTCAAACGTGAAATTACTAAAAAATAACTACATGATCCATCCTATGTCAGTTTTATTTTTACTCTAAGGTATGGATGTAGTCACCCTTATCAGTAGTAATAGCCAGTCCTCAACATCAACTCCATCGCAAAAATGTTGAGAGTGCCAGTGCGCACTACACTCTCGCATTTGAAAGTTGCTTTGCAGATGAGAAAGTTAGGAGTTGCAGCTGTTCCTCATCGCACTTCTAAGTTTCAAGATGTGCACATCAATTATTTGATTAATCCTCAAACTCTTCGCCACTAA
>JAJKFJ010023827.1:0-37134 GCA_027382625.1 Tetmemena sp. SeJ-2015 | reverse complement strand
TCCTCTGTTCTAAAAGAAGTCTGAGGGGTCCAAGTGGGATTTGGGTAGTTGTGATGATGAGAGCTAGATGCTAAAGTTCTAGTACTTCTCAATCTCTGTAATAAGATAACTTTCCATTTTTGAAATTAAGATATCAAACCCCGAATTAAATTTATGCAATTATTAATTTATTGCCTGTTATTTAAACACATTTGAATTAATTGTCTTTTTCACTGATTTTCTCAATATTAGGAAGAAACATTATTAAATTATGAGTCTGTTATATAAAGAGACAAAATCTTTTTAGGCTTGATATTTTGAACATACTCTGACTATAAAACTGTAGAAATCAAACCTCCACTTATTGATTTTGTGTAGATATTTTGAAATTTTGATTTCTGGATTGAGTAATTTCCTAAAGTATTTAGTTAAACTTAAATCAGTATAGCTCCTTCGGATAATATATCAAAAATATTTTAATTTATATCACTCATCGTTATATTTGAAATATTAAGTATAAAACTTCCCTTGTCTAATTTGATGAGGCCCTTTTTGTTTTGAGAAAATGAATCTTAACTTATATTGCTTTCTGAAATGCTTGCAAATTATGAATCTTTTAGCTCTACTTGGTTGCAATTCAAGCAATTTAAAAGTGTCAAATCTTAATAGTTTCTGCAATTCATTACTTAAACTTATTAAAACTTGGCACTCGTAAGAAGACAAGCTGGATTTATCCCAGAATCTAAATCACCACAAGCTTCAAGAGGCTTTTAGATTATAATATTGCAATAGGAAAAAGAATTATTAATCATTGATATTTTTAATACGATATTTATAGACCAAAAAATATTCATTACATTTATAATAATTTTCGTAGCTTACTCCTAATTCCTAGTCAAAACTTCATCTAAGCCCTTATTATCGGAAATTTTAAGTGTTTTCCTTACTTTTAAGATAATGGAAAGTAGATTAAATACTTCTGTCTATGACTTCACTTCACATTCAACTGGGAGTTTTTATAAATTGATTTACGTATCTAAAAATAATTTGAATAAAATTTTATTTGGAATTTAAAATTTAATTGCAATACTCTATGCTTGAAAAAGTGGAAGCAAAAACTTTTCTACTGTGAACTCATTCTAATTATTCAGCATAGTTGGTAGATCATTATACATTGAATTACATTAGACTGATATATTCGAGACCGTCAAATTTTTAAAATTTGTAATCTAAAGGATTGCACTTGCCGAATTAATTTGATCTTAATAATTTGAAGAGACCATGTCTTGAGTAGTAGAAGTCTTTAAATTTGAAATTTAAAGATAGTCTTATGCTCCTATGTAAACCAGGTTAGAAATATATTTATCTTTTGTAAAGATGGCATCTTAAATTATAACTGATTAAAATTGAATACTCTCCTCTGAATAAACTAAGCCCATTTCAAACTAAGAGTCTTTATTTTCATTAAATTCAACAGATTAGATCAGTAAAAGTGAGGGTTGTCCTTAGATATTAACGATTCCATTTTAAGTTATTTTGATTAAATATTAGTTGCTTATAAAATGAGAGGAAGCTAAAATTTTTATATCATCAAAAACTAGTTATCCCTGTGGGTAATAGAATGAAGAGATCACGGATTCTCCAAAGCAAGACTACACATTTTAAAAGCTAATATTCTGGATTAAAGAATCTAAACAACTTTAGCATTAAATCACTGCTTCAAATATTGTAGTAACTCCAATAAATCGAGAACTTTAAATTAAAATTGAACCATTTTGTACATTATAAATTGTATTGAATCTGGTGATGCTATTTTAAAAATCATATTTTACATAAAAATATTTAGATATTGGGAGATAAAAAAATATTAGTTTGAACTAAATCTTTGAGGGAAGAATGTGCAAAAATTTAACTTAAATTAAAAATGAAAACCGGTCTTAAAATTATTATAAGCGCCAAAATAATAAATAAAACTTGAATTTAGCAATTAAAAAAATATGGGATTTAGAGTCTTTAAAAATACCCTCCCATTTTAAAATATCTTTGGTTATTTAAAATTATAATTCAAAATTTCATTTAATAAAAAACAAAAAGATTTTCGAGGGTGATATTTTTTAAAGTAAGAAATCCATAAGTGATATTTATAAAGGCATACCTCATCATATAAATATCACCTTATTCACTCGAATTCATTTAAGCTTCATCACAACTAAGAATTGTATCTTCAATTGAAATTATCTCGTCAGAGAAAATAAATTAACTGCTCTCAAAAGTTATATTTTATAATTGAGATGCAGTGTCTAAAATATTATTTTATACACTAAAGAAAGCAGTTTAAGAAACTTCTCTTGATTTACTTATTAGATAAATCGAAATCAATTCGTCATTTATCTAGAAATATAAATTATACTTTAACAATCTTGAAAATAAAGCGAAATATTTTGACCTTTTAAAATCTGACCAAGTTCCAAAGATGAGCTAATGAAAGAACTATTTTTTATAATAATTTTTGAATGCGAAGCATTTATGATAGGCATTTATTTTCTATTTTGACAATTGATAAAAGTAGAATTTTCTATTTGTATGACTGATGGAGTTTAAATATTTATTAAGCTTTGGTGAGAAATATTTTGAATAGCTGGTAGGTCAGTGCAATTAATTGTCAAATTTTTGATGTTAATGTTTTGAATCTATTCTTAAATTTGAGGGAGTGAGATGAGTGAAGTAGTTCCTTCTCATATGAAGTACGTGATGTCTAGTATCTAGTTTGAGAATGAATTTTAGTTTTCTGTGGGAGAGATCTGCGGAAAACAAACCTTTGCTTGCTATAAAATTACTTGTAAAAGTATAATCACTCAAAAATTAAAGCATTGAAAGATTAAATTTATATCATATTTTATCTATCTAAAACAAATTGAAGTGAATTAAATGGTCAAGAGAAAATAATTTTCTTAAAAAGATAAAAACCAAATGAGTATTTATTTTTGACATTTTATTACATTTTGATGGATTCTTACTGATTACTTTTTATTTTAAATTTATTTTAGTCTTGACATTTATAAAATATTTATTTTAAGTTAAAATAAAAATAATAAATAAAAGAAATCACTTTCGTAATCTATGTGCTAAACATGTATACTTATTTTTATTTTATACCTTATATTTGGAATATTTATACTTTTGAACAAGTTGAGAATATATTCTTGAGAAAATATATCAGATAAATACATATAATAAAGTAAAAATAGAAATAATTTAGAGAAAAAAACATATAATTATTAAACACATAAGTGAAAGGTTAATATTTTGAGGCTTGATATCTCTATGTATAATTCCATTTTATTTTCTATTTAATTTAATTAGATTTAAATTTTAATTAAAACTATTTAAACTTATATTATTTAATTAAAGCATATAAATATGGTTATCAATGTTAAGCTCATTAAAAGTAGGAAGTTTTGGTGCTGTTGACTTTGGCTGAATCTAATATTTAATGGAATGACCTAAAAATATGTTTAATTTGTTTTTAATTGGTGATGGCAGAAATCAAAGTAAGGGTGACTCTATTATTTATGAGATTTAAGAAATATATCAATAATAAAGTCCTATTAATTTTTAATTATCTTTCAAACTATCCTAAAATCACACTAAATTAAATTTTTTACCAGAAAGCATAGAGACTACCTTTATAACGAATAAAATTTAATCTTTTATTTAATTTAAATTTACAAAAATTATTTATATTTTTCAATATTATTTTAAATGAGAAATAAGCTGTATTTGATATTTAATAAATCTTTGGTCAATAAAATGAGTTCTAAGTATTAAGACTATGAAATTGGACTCATATTCCCTAAATATTAATATGTAAAAGCCTTCTGAATCTAAAATGGTGAATTATAGACATCATAAATTGAAAAATAGTTGCTTTACTTATTTATTTTCAAAGATGTAAATGATCAGTAGATATACAATGCTTTGTTGCAATTCATTCATTATCAAAAAATTAATAAGAATTTATTCTTCAGATAGCATCTTTTGTAAGACTTAGACCCTGAAAAATAGAATAACTATACTTATCCAAGTCTATTTATATGGAAATTTTCACGAACTTATATTTCGCTCTTCCTTTTTTTCCTTATCAAAATTAGGCGCAGCATCTTAAAAATGTTGCTCCCATATTTATAAAAATGATAATTATACTCTTATTAATCATTAATTCATTACATATAATTCCATAATACCTAGTAGCTTGAGTTCAAGAATAATTGCTTAAGCTAGGAATAGTTACGATGATAAAAAAAATTAGGAAAAAAGTCACAAAATTTAGAAAATAATAAGTTAAATAATTTAAGAAAACAGGCAAGATAATTTAATAAGTAAAAAGATTTTTATATTCCAATCCTCATTTTTTATTTTTCTTTAATTCTCTTGATTAAAGGCTTTAGTCATATAAAATTTTCATTTGCATCAAATTTTGAGAAAATTTAGAACTTGTAAATTAAATAAAATATTCAATCAAACAACTTTATATTTTAGATTTTCTCAAAGCCATCTCTTTATTTATTTTATGGAGACTGTTCAAAAGTTTGTCTTATTTGGGCATCTATTCTAAAATCTACATTTGCTCCTTGATCGCTTTAGTTGCTTGGCTGTTGTAGCTCATTTTCTTAATTTTGAGTGTCGAGATATTTTGTTATTGAGGTCGTGCTAAAATATTCTTTGAGTATTTTTAAATTGTCTTCGTTAAATCTGAGAATGGGGGAGTGATAGAGATTCTTGATTTGAATTACAAGTGCTTTGTACTCCTCAATGTATAATTCTTGCTATAATTTTAAAGAAGCACTTTGCTTTAAACTTGATTCAAATAGCTCAAATGATGCTTTGTCAAAATTTTCATTATTCCAAGAGCATAACAAAACTTTAATGTAGAGAGCAGAATTATATTTTTGCATTTGCAAAATGAAACCCCTCACAAACAGATAAAGCCAAAGTAAAAAGAAACTCACGTGAGTTATAAAAACAATAGCAGTGAACAAATTTTACCCTGCCTCAGAAAGATAAACATTAGCCAATGAGTTGTCAGAATTTTCAGAAATCCAATCCTACTTTTAGTTAGACGAAAAGTAAACCCCGCAGTATAGAGTATTGATAAAATTAAAAAAGTATACCACTATATACATAGTGATTATTTAATTATTCTTAACCAAATTATATGTTAATAATTATCTAACAACAAGTCGAGTACCTATGAATGAGATTGAAATCTTTTTTAACAATTTTTACACATCTAAATCATTATAAAATGTGCCATTTAAATCTTTCCTTGAAAATGGCCTATAGTTTAAATTAAAGAGGAGTGACCTATAAATAAAATTTCAAAGCTAAAAATTGAGATTACATTAGAAGAAGCGCTATCAGAATTATGGATTGAATTATAACTCCTTCTTCAGTTAGGAGGGCCATAATGAATAGCATCACAAATTTCTAGATGAGATTTACTGGCTCCATATACCAAAACACTCAAAATAATTTATAATAACAAAATTTAAATAAAATTATCAATAAAAATCACTCTCTCTCTCTCTCTCTCGAAATTAATCCTAAAATCCTCTTTTTTAAGATAAGCTATTATATTAAAATTAATCAATTTAAAATTTATAAACACCTTTTTATAGTCAGTATAGAAAAATCCAAGTAAGGCTTTGATATATCCAAATTTAAGGTTATGCCTTTGATTATAAAGAATGAATAAAATAAGGAAAGGAAATCCAAGTAACCACAATAGAATAGAAGGAATTCCATATTTGTAAATTGCATCATGGTGAAGATTTGACTCTCTTTGTACTTATAAATTTTGATAAAGTCTATAAACGCCGTCAATCTATTTGTAGTTGAATAACTAATACACCGATTCCAAATAATAAATAATAATAGTTAAGGAATTAAGATCCCCTAACGGGCATATAATACTTAATCGATTTAAAGTAATTCACAGGCGTAACTCCTTGATCAGTTGTGCCACGTCACCGCGGAAGCCCACCGTCAATACACCGATTCCAAAACTGAAGGAACGAGAATAAAAGTGCTCACCAATATTGAATTCAAGACTTGAGTTTTCAAATTTTAAGCTTTCAAAATACTAAAGAATATGAGAAGTGCAAAAGCAATAAAAACTCCTAATACTAGAGGTAATAAGAGTATCCAAAATTATCTTAGAGATAAATATCCATCTTCCGAATTTATCTCATCAAAGCATTAAAAATCTAAAATCAATGAAGGAAATCTGGCTGCTTTAATCATATTATAAGCATACTTTTAAATCGAGTCAGACCATTTGTTTTGCACTTGGAAAATGATCATCACTAGTGCAATGTGATTTATAAAACTCTTGAAGTATAGTGCTAAAAAATAATCCTTCATTTTAAGGGACTACATATTTAGATACACAATAAGTACTAGAAAAGCCAAGTATCCAAGAATTATAAAAATGAATTGAATAATCTTAGCACCTCTTGGCAGACATTTTTTGCAAAGGAACTATGAATCATAGTTTTCATATCCTTTCTAGCATTTCGAGCACAAAATGCCTTCATAACCTTACGCACATTCCCCTTCATTTTTCATATTTGGCATTACCATTCCAAGACAGGATTATTCATTAAGACATTTCATTGCAAAAGCTGAATCATTTCCTTTCCTCCAGTTACCAGGCTTTGGCCCTATTTTAGATCCACCTAAGCAACTCAATTGCTCAGGACAGTTGAAGCATGAGCCTTCTTCTCGCATCTATATTAGGCTATATGTTCCACTTTAGCAGGCCTAACACTAACCTGAAATAATTGATTCTTAAGTTATAAAATCAATTATTGAAGAAGAAAATTATTTCTTCACAAAGTCTGAAATACACCTTTAGGTGAAGATTACTGTCTGAAACGCCTGTCTCTTTCATAATTTACTGGCTACTCTCTTTGCTTGGATCTATTGTGCCTAGTGTAATATAATAACTATGATTGAAGTCAGGCTTCCCGTAAAATGTAACATCCTAAATTTGAATAGTGCCATTAGTTATAGAGAAGTAATTTTTCCCCTCTGCAATTGAAGGGTAAGGTTAAGGTGACTAGCTAACATTCACGAGCAGATAAGCGATACCTTCATTTTCAGAAGATACAACTTGACCATAAATATCTAAGACTTCAAGAGTTAAGCTTTAAATTGCATCTCCACTACGAAAATTTTATAGAAATATTTCATTTGGGCTCAATTGAGCAAATTAGTAAATATTATTATCAATCCAATCGTTTTATAAATTCTTGTTAACTCTATGGATGATCAAAATAACCTAAACATGAATTTAGCTAATTTTTTATTTAAGAATATAATTTTGTAGAGCAAACTTCTCAGCTTAATTTTCTTTAAGTCTCAAACTCTAAGGATAAGATGCTAGGTTGTTTCCATATATATGACTTGTGTTGTTAAGAAATGATGTGCTCAAGTTCTTAAGATTGAGAGCAGTGTGAAGCTATAAAAATGTATCTTCTTCTACCTCGTACATAGGCTCATACTAGTCCCAATATATCGCTCCTCCTTAATTGCCTGCATAATTATTTGAGAAGCAAGATTAATGCTCAAAACTGATTGTGAATGTACTTGAGTCTTCAAGGCTTGTGAGATAAATTGCACCTCCTTTCCCGCTGGATTGTAAGCTGTTGGCTTGAATAGCTTGATTCCCATCAAAGTTTACATCTTATAACAAAGTAAAATAACCATTGTCAAAGTATATAGCTCCACCATTAAAAGCAGAGCAGTTAGAGAAAGTTGAACTATAATTAAAATTAAAATTTTAATATATTCTATATGACTTTATTAAATGATAAAATTAAATCAATGACTCACGATGAGGCACCATAGCCTCTTTGGAAGATTCACGAGAAATGCTCGCCATTACTCAAAGCCTTTCCTAGTTGCGCTTATCCTCCTAGAGATTATATAGTTTAGTAATCTGCTGGAGAAGAGTTTAGAGAGTTTAATTCTATGGTGAGTCAATTGTGATGAACCCTGAAATAGTGCGAGGAGACCACTACTCCACAAATTGAATCTCCTGACCCAAGATTAATGATCCTTTCTCTTCGGATAGTAGGGACTACAAGAAGTAATGATCGTAACTAAAACCATTAAGGGAACTTAGGAGGGAGATATTAAGGTATACTGTTCGGTACTAGTTTGGTGTCTCTTGTGGAGATAGTATTTCAGGCTAGCCAACTGGCATTATTCTGCACTATGCCATCAAAAGATGCAACCTAAAAAAGTGGAATGATATTGGCTAACCATGAAGCCTAGGTTATTTTCCTCCTCTAAGTATAACCAGCAACACCATAGGTTATTTGGCTTATGATTGTCTAATCAGAGTCAGAAGATCAAAGAGGTAGTTCGTGGGGTTCAATTATATTACAGTCTACCAGATTTCTTCTTAATAAAGATGGCGGGATTCAAGCACTGGTGACGCCATAGGTTGACATGCATTCCCAGAAATTGTTACTCAAGTTCTGCACATATCTATTTATACCCTTACGGGCTTCTCCTTATTTCAGTTTAAATTCTTAAATTCTGTATCACTCTGAAATAAGTACAGCAATACTATTATAAGAACTAATTTTGACTAGCTATTTGTATTAAGATCATTATATAGAAAGTGCAAAAATATTGAGCAATAATAGTGTTATTTTGAGTTCTCTAAAGATTTTAGAGCTGAAAAGGTGTGTCCTTGACATAAATGGCTCCTCCAAATCCAGATTGTAGATTTTGGAAAGTGCAACTTGAAATGCTGAAAACTGTATTTTAAAGCCTAATAGCTGCTCCCTATTTATTTTGAAGAATACTTTACTTTCCTTCTATAATAACATTCTCCAAATATTGAAGAGAATACAATATAAAAGAAAATATAATCAATGAATAATTAATTATTTTATTTTAGTGATATAAATTAGCTGAGTTAAAAGAGAGAGACTGTTTTCCAATAGAACTTTAAAAGTAAGAATATGAAATTGTTGCAACAACTTGAGAGTTTTCTAAATAAATGTCGTCGCCTTCTTTGATTGCTAAATTATCTTAAAAGGTAGTATCATATATAGAAAAGCTAGAGTGTTATGTTGAATAAATTACACCTCCAGAGGATTCTGCATAATTATAAGAAAATTTTTTACTAGATTTAGAATATTTAAACTAAAAAAAGTAGCTATATTTTTCTTTCGAACTTCATTTCGCTATTTTTATTATTTTTATGGCAATAAAACAATATTTTGATTTAATAATTTTAAAAAGTTACTTTTTATAATTAGGGTTGCTCCACTTTGCAATTTAGTATATATTTAAATTTTAACCTCTATATAATGAGACATATATTTTTTTGTTGAAAAAAAGTATTAATCTTAAGTTGTTAAGAATATTTTTATCCCACTTTATGATAATTAAAAATATTGTATTCATACTATTATTTAAATTTATTTAAAGAACGAATATAGTTTCATAAGAAGTGAAATAAACTTATTTCTCAATAAAAGCAACAATCAATCATCTTTAGATGTATGCAAACTTAATATAAACTATTCTGGGGAGGATCCTTCCTCGACTGTAAAACGTTATAAAAAATTATTTAATGAAAAATATATTTCTGAGATAACTTTGTTCTCTCGATTTTTCAGATAAAATAAACTTATCAAACTTCTAGTCATCTATATTTAATTCTCAATGAGTCAATGTCAAGATATTTCAAAAAATTATAATTTAATCTATTTTATCGTCAATTGCCAAAATTAAGCATGAGGGTTTACTTGAATTAGGGTTAGGTTTTAAAAAGCTAATGCTTTTAAGTTGGGACCACAAGATACATCTCCTTCACTAACTTCTTAGTACTTCTTAAATTTATAATAATAATACAAACATTAATAGGGTTTATATATAAATATTTTGCAATAATTATTATAATTATTTGTGTTTACCAGCATAAAATTAATCAGTAATCTAGATAAAAGAATTGAATAAAAGGAATCAAATCTAAGGAAAAAAAATATTAATTAGAAGCATATGCTTTTATTATAAAATTCTTAATATAATTAACTGTCATGAAGGGCAACCCACCCCTTAAACTTTTCATATTAAAAAGATAAGAGCTTGTAATATCCAACTGGCAACTGCTACCTAGATAAATAGCTCCTCCTTAATAAGCATATCCATTTGAAATTTAGCATACCTAGAGAACTTTAATTACATAAATTTGAAGAAATAATAATATTTATCTTTATCAAAAATTATATTTAAGAATATCGAAAAGCAAATATTATTTTACGATGATTAAAATAAAAAAATTTAAAGTTGATAACTACTTTGACTGAAAATAGAGCTCGAATAAATCCTCCCTTTTTTAATTTGACACTAGAGCTATTCTATTGATCTGTAATTGGTAAGGTATTGTAAATTTGGCAAAATGCTAACACCAGATCTGTGAGTGCAAGGATAATTCCATCTGTTTCCACTTCAGAGATATTATCTATCATTGATCCACCAATAAAAAGGAAATTTTTCCCTTCAATCAAAGTCATCAGTCCCTTTCTAGATTTAAACATTAAATTTAACAAGCAATTATAGGTCAAATACGATTAGATGATCTGAGAAATACCTTTCTTAAAAATAAAGTGATTTAAATTAACTATTTATCTGATATTAAATCATTTCATTATATTAAGATGATATTTAACGAAAATGGGGTTTCAAAGAGGTGACAAAAACACGAGTCGTGCCTCCATTACTTGAAATAAGAAGAATCATCATCTTATTACTTAAACCATGGAAATATGTTTTACGAATATGATGAACGAATGTAATTTTAATATTTCTAATTCATTTTAACTTATAGTGAGATTGAGGGCGGAACTAATGATAGAAAGACTAGCGAATTCGAAAAAAATCGGATTAATAAATGTGTGAAAATGAAAGCATAAACTAGCTTGAGGATTCAATTTTCAAAAAGAATTATGGAAATGACAAGTTTGCGATATCAAATACTTGGCAGCTAGATTCTTCTACTAAATAAATTTGTATTTTGTAAAGTATTTCTCAGATCATCTAATCGTATTTGACCTATATAAGATCTATTTTCAACAAAATTACATGCATTAAGAGATAATTTAGGGGGGAAAGATTATTCTACAATTAGGTTCAGATTTTTAATAAATTATTTTTAATATGTTTTGAATTTCATATAAATTAAAATATTTCGATTGGAATATTAGTTGATACTCTTTTAATTTTAAATGCTTAATTTAAATACCAAGATAACTATTGGTAAGGAATATTAAAAAGGAGATAGAAAAAGAAAGATTTTCCTATAATATCAAATGCTATACTATTTCAGTTGGAATTTTAAGGTTTCAGGGGTGTAATTTTTATCTTTTTTTTAGGCTGTAATTATTAATTTAGTTGATACTTTAAGGTGATTCATTTACATCAGAATAGAAGGGTCAAGTGAGAGTAATTCCATTAAATAGCCACAAACACGCTTTGAGAGGGACAATTGACTGTAAAAGTTGCCTAGCATGACTTAAGTGATATTTAAAGTACGCTTAACTATAAATAATTTTAAATTTAGGTCTCACTTTTTAAAAAGTTTTATAAATAATGAATTTTAATTAAATCATTTTCTTAAGAGAAACTTTAGTTGTTTAAGCGTTAATTTCTGAGTCAAATAAAATTTATTAAAAGACTGCTCCTTTGGTCAATAAGATGTGAATCTAAATATAAAAATGCAATTTCACTTAAAATAAATAAATTTTATAAATGTAGCCACTCTAATTAGTAAATAAATCCACTTTTGCTATTTTAAATAACCGAATTAATAAATTTATTTTATTAAAAAATAATTTGTTCCTTTTAAATTTTATACCTTAAATGATACCCCTTATACTTCTTTAAATGTTGTCAATACGTATAAAGCTGAAGCCTCGTCAGCATAGTTCCTATTAAAATCGCAAAACATAAAGCTAATTGCTGATTAGGTAAGGTATAGGGCACCACCTTTGTTTATAGCTGTGTTTCCCTCAAAGGTGCAGCCATATATCATATTCATGAACCACTCTTCTAGAAATTAAGAAGAAAACGCACCACCGTTTATCGCTGTATTTAAACCAATATTTTTTATTTTAATTAAGATTAATTATTTTTAGTTTATTTCTCAAAATTTATAATTCTAAATATACCTTATTTAGCATAATTATAATTATCAACACATATAATAAATTTAACATTAAGGAATTTTCATTTATAAATATTTTTATCTCAAAATGTATGATAACAACTCAAACAAAAATTAATATAAAACTTATCAATGAAATTATCGTTTACTTATTAATTTTTAATAATAAAAACTATGATTTTGTTGAGCTTATTGTTGAAGAATGAACTTGACTGCATTGTAATTCTTGAATACTTTAAGTTAAAAACTCCGCCATTGCCCCCTCTATTGTTATTATAAATTCCATCATATTATATAATTTATTTATCATTATTGCATAAATCCTTTAAATATACGTATTATGAATTCTAATGAAAGAAAATCAAAAATAAAATCCTTAAAAGAACCAAATTTCATAATCAATAGAAATTATAAATTTTAATTTTAAGCTTTATTAAATTTGAAATACAATTAGGTTTATTATGGTTTAAAATCATAATCTTTAATATCAAGATATCTTGCGATGTAAACTCTAAAATAATTGAAATCAAATAAATCAAATATCGAAAATATTCAAATTATGCACTATAATATTATATTTTACATTAATTTTTTTAAGATTAATTTGAAGTAAATAAAAATTATTTATAATTCATATTTTTATGACTGGACTTTGCCGGAATACATTTATTGTAATTAATTTAGAATTTGTTTCATTTATGTTTTTAACTCAGACTGAATATAATGAAAATAAGTGCGAGAATAGATAATTTTTTAAAAAATTATTAATAAAACAAAAGTTGATAAAAGACTTTAATACCTACTGATAAACTCTGAAATTTGGGAAATATTTAATTTAAAATATAGAGGATAAATTTAAAATAAAATATGTTTCACATTAAGTTTAAGGGCTTGAGCCATTTGCGATTGGACAATTTAAAATTTGCATGTTGAAGTGATATATTTCTGGCATCAAATCGTTTGAGTTAAAACCGTCAATATAGATAAGGTTTGAAGTAACTTATTCAAAATTTAAGAAAAATGAATTTAGAGAAATCTATAGAAAGAAAATTAAAGCTAGCATTGAGAAAGCTAAAATTCATAATTCATCTGTGGTTTTCAAATTAAAAGATATAATTAAGGACTAAAATTTTTTATTTGGATCAGCATTAAAGTTAAATCATAGGAAATTTCATAATTATTTTTATTGAAAAATTAGTGAAGCTCAATCAATAATTATTCGATTTTATGAATGGCCTAAAATGCTGTAATTTAATAACATGCATTTATATTTAATTAAAATTGTATGCTATTTAGATCTATCAAGTATAAGGGTCTTAAATATTTTGAAATATTTAAATTTTTAAATTGAACTTGATGCTGGCAGTCTATGACTAAATTTTTAATCTTAAAAGGTAAATCTAAGAAGCTTGGGACGAGAAGGTTGCTAAAGATTATAGCTCCTGTTTAAGCGGAATTCCTGACTAATTAACTATTCATCAGATTGAAATACTTGCTTAAAATTATTAAATAGAGACTTAAATTGTTAATTAAGTTTTTTACTCTAGTTTTATATTTATTGATTATTTAAAATAATTATCTAAATATTGCTCCAAGAGTGATGAAGTACTCCACCGGATTCAGATGCTATATTTTCGGAGAAGGTACTAAACTCTTTTTTATTATAAATTCAAAATATAGAAAAGTTTTTAATACTAAGCAATAAATTATAAAAAATCTCCCTTGCTCTAATTTTAATCTTTATTGCTAAACTTTTTAGTTTTAATAACTTCAGTCTTAATTTTATTAAGGAAATACCTTGAAGTATAATTTTTTATTATCCATTATTGATTTATTATCGTTGAGTATTTATAAATTATATTATAATTGAACTCATTTTATTTATTTAATTTATCAAAAAAATATTTATATGTTCTATCTGCCCTTCTACTAGACTGTTATTTTTTACATATTTGAATTATAGAGATTAAAACTTAGGTGATAAATCTTATTTCCAGGAGTCAGAAATTTATATTCATTATAAATTCAGCACTCATCCCTTAATCTTCTTATTTTCTTTTCTTTAATAAATATTATTATTTAATTTATTCTAAAAAATATTTAAAAATATTAATTTATAAACTCTTCTAATATATATTTAAAAAAGGAAATATTTTGTTTACCATCACTCTATAAAACAGTATTAATGTTATTAACAAGAATAGCACCTCCATACTTTGCTTAGTATACAATATTTTTTATTAATTTTGCTGAGCTTTTACTAATAATTGAATTTGTAATAGACACCACAATTTCCTGTCCCAAGCGACCAAATTATTTTTTTAATTAAATTATTCAAATGCAAATTTTAATATCTTATTAAAAATTATTTCTCTAATGCCTCAGTGAGGGTCACAGCTAAAAATCCTCCACTTAAATCCGCTTTGTTTTATGTTGCCTCACAATTTATTATTTTATTGGTATTAGAGGGATTGTTTAAAGCAACAGCACCTCCAATTTTATAAAAAAAATAAAGAATATTTCTTATCTATTGTAGTTGAGCTAATAATACATTATGAAGATATATTTAAGCTTAAACTAAAATTTGAAACTTATAGGTAATTCATATTTCAAATTCTATCAAAGATAGGATATTATGTAATTTGTATATTAAAGTTTAGAGCAGCCGTACTGACTCTAAAGTTGACTTGGAATTAAGATTAGAGATTTACAGGCCGTTATTTAGCGTCTATAGAAAGTGATTGATCTAAATGATTTCTTATTTATGTATCTATTGGAAAGTGCTACAAATTTTTAATAGAGGGGTAGAATATTGTTAATATCAAAAGCTGCGAGAAGAGTAGTAGTTCCCAAGTTGTTGCTCACTTCCTCCTACTCTTTGGATTTAGGTCAAAAATGGATAAATGGCAGTGATAAAATCTTAAAGGATAGATTAGGCAAGTGCTTGAAAATCGCACTGCTTATTCTAGCAAGTGCTTCTGCAAGGAAGCCTTTTAGAATATAACATAGGAATTTTTCATGCTATATGTAATTCTGAGAAAAAATAATCTTTTATTCAAATTAATTGCAAATGTCATAACAAAAATATAATAAATTATTATTTAGAACTCAATATTTTCTAGTATAATTACATTTCGCCATTTTTCATAAAATCAGGACTTATATTTATACAAAAATATTTTATATTTTAAATAAGCAGATTAAATAATTTTAGCAGTATTATTGATAAAAGTGCAATTGTTCAATATTAATTCAGCTAATTTTGTAGAGATAGCCCCTCCAATATATAATTTATTGTTAAATATAGGCTGAGTTGTTTATGAATAGTGAATCTTTGATGATAATATCTTTGCGACTTGGATTGATCCTGATTGCCCCTCCCATCCCAAATGATATGCAATTATTAAAACTAGATCTGCTAATGGTCATTGTGTTTACGTCATATTGCTATTATTAATATGTAATTTAAATATGCTTTAAATTAAAAATGATTTAAGAATAGTCGTCATACTTAATGTTTCCAGCATCTCTTATTGTTTTTAAACCTATTTCAAAAGCAGGGCCTGGATAAAATTACTAAATAAATCATTTTTAAATTCAATAATTCAGAGAATTTATTGCATTATATAAGGTGCTTAATAATTACAATGAAATGAATTAAATCTATGTATGAGTTCGTAGGAATTAAAAATATATTCTTATTGTTCTTATTGAATTTATAAATTTAAGAAATCAAACTCAGACATAAATGAGCATTCTTGAAATAATTTTTCTCAATTATATAATTGGCAAATTTAAAAAAAATCAAATACTGCTAATATCTTCCATCGATCGCAGCTTATAACTGCATTGGAAATAATTCATTAAAATTACACATTTTAATTTTTAGCGATTTCAGTTTTGAAAAATAAAAACATTTAATTATATAGTGAGTAATTATAGTTAACTATTTTTAAATATTTTCAGATAAATTTTCATGAATTTTAATATTTCAATAATAAATTAAAAAACCTAAGGTTATAATTATAGGATGAAAAGGAAATAGATCAATATCCTGCTAAGGATTAATATTATATATTTAATCCTTTGAATTTGAGATTTAAAAGAATTATAACTACAATAAGATATTGATAAATTTAGATAGAATTTGGGATATAAATTTAGAAGATAATTATTCTTCGGAATTGATTTTTATAATTTATGTTAATAAAAATTAAATAATCACAGGATTTTAGTATCATTTAGAACAATAAAACTCAAATTTTTTATTTATTCTCAGCAATTTAAATATAATCAAAGTCTAAAAAAACTTTGCTAGAAAAGAATTTAAATAAATTATTCTATCCATCTAATAATTGAAGTCCTGTCGGAAGCATTCCACGTTTAACTTATCAATCATGAAAATCTCATATAAGGATTTTAAGTCAAACAAAGATCCTCTCTTCGCAAAGCTTTGCTTAACTGTTAAATTCTAAAGATAGAATATTATAAAAATTTATTTTAATATAAATAGCTCATGAAGAATGTTTGCCCTTAAAGTTTGATAATAGCTCCAGTCCCTTGTGTAGTGACATTGAAGAAGTAACTATTTGAAAAATTAAGAGTCTTGATTGCAACTGGCTTCATCATTAAAATGGCTGCATTGGCCTCTGAGCTAATATTCTGGAATATTGTGTTAGTTATATTGATAGTCAAGTTGTGCACTTGCCATCTCTAACTTCTAAATAAATCCATCTCTTCATAGGGGGTTCTATCGTAAATTGAGGAAATCAACCCTCCCTCTCTTTGTCTAATATAGATGTTCTAAAAAATGGAGTCTGAAATTTAAAAAGTCCCATTCATCTGTTGAATTTGAATAAGCATGTTTCCATCTGTAATTATGTTATTGAAGGTTAAGTTTCTAAAATTTGAAATCCTTGTCCTTGAATCTAAACTAAAGAAACCTACTTAATCAAGATTTTAACCACTGGAAATTTAAAAAGAATCACAATTTATTAAATAATTTGTTTTAATTTTCATCTTTCTATTTAATATACAATAAATATATTAATAAATTTTTTTTTAAGTTTACAATTATTATATGGGCTTTAGTATTACCTTAAAACTTTTATAAGTCCTCATACTTTACATACTGTTTTATAATTTGGACTAAATTTTAATGATGCGTGCGACAATATTCAGTTTATTTCGGATTCAAAGAAGAATATCCTACTTCAGTGATTTCCTTCTACTTTTATTGCTATATAATATAAGAATATGTAACAATAGGTAAATGCTAAAATAATTTTAAAAATTCTTTAAAACAAATTATTCATGATAAAATTTAAACACTTGAGTGAGAAATGCTTTGAAAGATTGAATTCTGAATAGATACGTTTTAGCAATTGTAGCATTTTAAAGCGACTACCTATTTAAAATTATAGCAGTTTTGGATATCTAGATTATTTAATTAAACGTTCGAACTTATACAGTCTGATATATTGAGATAACTTTCAGGGCAATAATTCCTTTCCAGTAACTTATTTTATAAACCTTCAGCTACCACTAAAGAATTTAATTTAATTTTATTAAAACATTTATAAAGGGTTATAAATTAGAAAATCTTGAACTTCACTTTCAAGAGGAAGTTAGTGCTTGCAGTCAAGCTTAAAATTATTCAATTCCAGTGTCTCAAAGCTAGTTACATTAATCAATCCATAATTATCGTTAAAAAGTTGACTTTATTTTAGAGCCCCATCCAAAGTTATGACAACATCTTAGATTTTTATTTATCACATTCTTAGAATTAATCTATGAAATTAATTTTCAACATTTTTAAATTATTTTTATTCAATTTACATAGAGATAAGTTAATATATGAAAGCTAGGTTATTTAATTTTTATACTCGTAAATATAAATTAAGATGACTATTTCACTATATTATGAAACCATTTTTTTAATAATTTATTTATGAATAATTGAGAGCATTTATAGTAATGATTTGAGATAAATATTATTGCTTTACAAGTGTTATATTTCTGATAATAATGCCATAAACCATTACATTTTGAGAGAACATAATTAACCCCAATTCAAAACTTGATCCTTCCATCTCCTATAATATTATATTTTAAGCAGTAATATTAAATGGAGTGTCTGTCTCTTCTGTTATTTTAATATTAAAAATTTATCAGATTTTAAAAAATTAAATTTAGAAATTTATTTGAAGAGAGTAGTTTTCAATAGGTGATGGTGAGCCTTGGAAAACGAGGACATACTAAATAGGAACTAAAGCATTAGATTGAATAAGTATATTATCCATTATGAGGTTTCCATTTTAATTATTGAATAAATAAGTGCTGGCTTCACCATCACAACTGTAAACTGAAAAAATTTTCACTCCTCTAATTAAAACATCGTTGCACTTTTCACAACTTAGGATTGAAGAATAAGAAGTTGTGATGTTTTAGTAAATTGAAGAGTCGTCGCTAAATGAAGAATTTTCAAGCAGTAATATTCCTGCCAAGTCAGACTCATAAATATTTCTAAAATCATTCCTTTCAAAATATACAGTACAGTTTGTTAGCTACAAAAGATATTTTCTCTAATTCAGCTCATAATCTGTGGATTAGCACAATTCAAAATTAATTTCTCCAGCAGGATTATAAGTAAAAGTTATAAATTTAATTAAGATTAACCATTGATAAGAAGCTGTCAGTTATATTCACTCTAGTAAGGCTTTGCTAGTTTTGAATTACTAATAAGGGTAAGTTCTATCTCAATGGATTACTGATTGCTGCAAAACTGAATTAAGTATGAGAAATAATAATCTCATCAGCAATAAAATTATATATCTAGAAGATTTATATAAATCAAAGAAATACTTTAAATAGTATTTTCATTCATTTTTATTAAAGTTTACTTGCATATTATGGATTAAATTTTTATAGTCATATATTTATATTTTTATTTATTAAAAAGCTAAAAAATAAGTTCTGAAGATAATATTTCCTTTTTAAAATAAGTTTTATCTAAAGCATTAGTTATTGAAAGAAGCGATGGCAGATAATAATTTCCCTCTTATTGAGAGAGATCTTATAAATTATCAGGACTCTGAAAAATGCAATCGCTGATTCGTATTGACTGAAAACTATTTCTTAAAGTTATAGAAGACCCATTCTCATTTTAGAGTTAATTTTTATTATAAAATATAATTACAAAAGTAGAAGTTCATTAAAATTCTAATTATAATTAAAAAAATAATATTTTATTCATAAAAATTGTTTCATAATTCAGATTAAAGTTATTATAAAGATACAATTTTTATAAAATATTAGGAAATAGCATACAACTAAAAATAAATTATAAAATAAAAAGTATAATTTCCAAGTTTTTATCAAATTAAAATTAACTCTTCGTATAGTAGTCAAGTTTTGTAAAAGCAAGGTTGACTGCTAAATACTTTAAGGAGTTTAATGACCTTCTGAATTTATAGAAAATAGGAAACTCCCAGTTGTAAAAGCAAAGCTTGAATCTACAAATGTATCAATAATCGTAGTATCCTAAGCATCTAAAAGATATATGGCGCCTCCTTATTCTGCCCCATTATTTGCAAACTAAAATAAAGATAAATTTATACATCACAAACTAAGAATTCTAAATGGTGAGACTTGAATTTTCAGAATAAATGACTCCACCTTGGTGAGCATAGTTATTAAGGAACGAGCTGTTCTAAATTATAACTGAAGTGGTATTAACAAATTTAAATACTCCACCGATTGAGCAGTTTATGAACTGTGAGTCTATGACTGTTACTTATTTGCCATTTTAGATGCTTATAAGTGGAGGGATTTATTCTTAATTGATATACGCTAAATAGTTTTATCGATAGTCGTATCCTTATTGCGAACAGATGAAAGTACAATTCTGAATTTTCAAAGAGCTAAATTAATTTAATTTCAAGGAATGAATTAATTAAATAGTAATCTTCGATATTAGAGCTAAAGTAAGATGTATCGTTATTCAATAAATCATCTAAAAAATCTGCTTCGTAATGCTCATTATTATTAATATAAAGTTATAATCTTATTTAAATATAATTATAATTTGAACAGGATATTTTTGAATTAGATTATATTTGAAGTATTTTTTAAATTTAGATCTGTTGATCATTAATATTTTTTTATAACTAACTGGATTTTAAGGATTTAATTTTTCTAATAAAATATAGCTAAGACTTATATTTTATAAATTAAATACAAAGATAAACTATTTTGAATAAATTGTCGTAATAACTATTTCTCTATCGAATCCTGATGTTGAAATAAAGCACAGTAAGCATTAAGTGAGGATGGTTTTTATTAAGAGATTGCTTTAAATATGATCATATTGGTACATTCGTCTTTGCTGCATTCTAAAATATATTTCGCTCCTGGCCAGTAGGTTGGTAGAAAAATTTAAGTTATATATAATCAAATCCTTTAATAAATAATTGAAAGAGAGTTTTTAGTACTAATTCTTAGAATTAAAGCTTCTTAATAAAGCTGATAATGACTCATTTATCAATATTGAGGATAAATCTTTCCCATATTTTTATAAACTTAAAGCTTTCATTAAAAGCAAATATAAGTTTGAAATTGAAATTAATTTAATTAAAATGTCATTCCAAATTTTTCTTAGATTAAAATATATTCAGATTTTATCCATCCTTCTAAGAATTTGCTTCGATTATTAAGATATGATTATCATTTTCAGAAGCCATTGCTATTTTTTCTTTTTCTCTTTAAATTTTGGATTGACAGAGATATTTGTAGACACTTTCTCTTTTGAAATACTCTCTTAGATTTTGTAGATTTTGCTCTGTTACTCTTGTGCCTTATAGATGGTAGATATCCTCAATAATAGCTGTAAGATGATAGAATTCTTCAAGATTGTGCTCTAAATTGCTCTCTGCTACATATTTTTTAATAAATAAGTTGTTTCTAGGTCCATTTCTTCTGTTGCAATTCACACGCATATAAAACTTCAAGAGTTAATTTCTAAACTGCTAATATTGAGTTTTGATAAGTATGAAAAGCCAAACTGCAAAAAAGGATATATTCAGTAAATAGACAAAGAAAGTTAAAGTAAGTTCTGTCTGAATCTTCGTTTAATCAGATGAAACCTTTATTGCCTGATTCCTACTCTGAATTTATGTATCTTGGATGTAGCCTAAATTATAATAGAGGCCTAGGTACAAAGTAAGAAGTTAGATCACTAAAGACATTTTAGCTAAAGCGTTGAATTCAGACACTAATAGCAAATTATGACAAAAGATAAGGAGTAAAATTAAAATAAAAGCTAATTTATTTTGACTAATTACATAATCTCAATGAAAAGATTAGTTGCAGCTAGTGGCTCAATTCATATTAATGTTCATTATAGCCTTTAATTAAAGCAGAGTGATCAACTCAAAAAATAAGCAATCAAAACCTTACTTGTTACCTATATACAATATTTCAAGCCTTCTCTCTACAAATAAAATGCTAGTCTTCTCTCTCTTGTACCATCTAAAGAAAATGATATTTATATTAAGCTTTTTAACTTCCACAATTCCTTTATATTTTATCCTTTAAAAAAGGTCTCGCTTTAGAAATTAGCAAGAATTATCTATAAATATTAAAGTTAAGAGTGCTTACATTAAGAACGCCATAATCAAAAATAGAGCTTGAATTATTATTCTGAATTCTTGAAGAAGCACCAAAATAAATAACAGTAAAGAACAAAAAACAAGAAAGAATAGTTCCCCATAATAAAGATGTTTCTTTGTATTCAAAAAGATAAAAGAAAATGGATTTTATCTTAAAATAGTTTGCGAATTCTTTTGTTAGATAGTTTTGAGATAAGATAAAGCCAGCAAAGGAGAATGAACAATCCATATTGCAAGAGATGGAATAGAAAACTTATATATGATCTCAAGATGCAATTTACTTGCTATTTGTATTTCTAGATCTTAGTAAAGTCGATATTCAGAATCTATTTTTAGATGCTCAAAAGTTTTGAAAATTTATAAAGCAATTGATGGATAAGCTACGTACTAAAAAATGAAAATAATTTCTCAATTCTTCACATATAATTTACTCCTTTCATATAATTTTATTATTTTATTATTATTTTTATAAGATTTAATATACTAAACTATAACTAGAGATCTGTACAAGTCAAACTTAAGATTGATCTTGAATAAGATTCTTGTAATTAAGAGTATGATGACCTAAAAGAAACTCAAAATAACTGGAAGCAGCAATCCAAATAAACTATTGAAGTATGTTTATGAATAATTATCTGAAGAATCTCTCAAGCATTGGAAATCAACTATTTTTAGAGGTACAAGAATCATCTGCTAAAGATAAAAGAAAAGCTTTTGCAATTAGTGGGGCCACTAAAGCCTAACTTGAGAGACTATTGATATGGAAAATAAGTGAAAATAAAGCAACTTGAAGAATAGTCCTCCCAAAAATAACCCATTACCAAATATAGCTGCCTTCATTAAATACAAAAGCAGGTTAACTATATACATAAAATGATAAATTTAGAATTTCAAATTTACTCATGTTCATTTCTAATAGAAAGAAGGCCAAGTAATGAGAATATTATTCTAAGGATTACTATGATTTTACTGGGGCAAGGGAAGCATTCTTGAATCATTTTTTCGTACTAATAAGAACATGTTGCACAGAGTGTGCCCTCATATCCTTTGTCACAATCTCCAACTTGATTATAATATGGTTCATTCATACCTAAGCACGCATTAAAGTTAAGGCATTTCATGAAATGATCAGTTTGGTTATTCTTCCTCCAGTAGCCTGGCTTTGGACCAATATCAGATCCATTCCTGCAAATTGTTTGATCTGGACATTATTAATAATAATTCATTTTAATCAGCTATTATTTATTATGAATTTATTGAGATTTTATGAAATAAGTTATATAACCAATCTCTAATAACGTTTTATAATCTTCAAAATAGAGGTATAAATAAATTCATGCACGAGGTCTGCCTTTCACAAATAGTAGCCACTTTATTTCTAACTCGATAATACGAATAGCACTCAAAAATACAAATTGAATTTAATAATAAAATTAATTAAGCGATCAGAAAGGATTGAAGCAAATATCATGATCTTCGTAGTTAAGATCTATTTATATTCTCAAAGATAAATATTTCAATTCAATTCGTTGGCTAGTTTAATTCCACTCACTAAATGACTCCTCCTAAGCATTAAATATAGCATAAATTATAGCTGTCAAAATAAACATCAAAGAGCAGTAATTTAAAGATGCTAACCTTTTCGTAATTTGCTAAATAGTTTTTTTTATTTATTATGATACAACAAATTTTTTTGAAAAGAGTAATTCAAATTCCTATTTAACATTATCATAGAGTTAACACTTTCGATTGTTCCCAAATATCATCTCTCCATTTTATTGAGTCATTATCTTCGCTTAAAACCTAGCAAGAATAATTAACTATTTTTATTAAATACCAGATTTTAAAAAATTTCTAATTATATTAGCAAGAGCCAACAGAAGTCATCTTGAGCAAGCTGTATGAAGGGGCAACACATAGCTCGCATTTCCCTGAAGGAGTAAACTATTCTCCTGGTTCGCATTCTCTAAGGCTGATTATTATGTTTAAATTCAAATCTGAGCTGTTTTACTCTTACATAAATTCTTAGCTTTGTTCTGAGGAAGAATCGATGGAACTTAGTGAAAAGTAAATACTGTGGTTATATCCAGGAGTACTATAAATTTTAATACCTTCTATGGTAATTATCCCTCTGATATAATATTCAAAAATAAGAATCTTATATTTACTTTGATAGCTTTGAAAGTATTTTATCCTTCTGAAATAGTAGAGAATTTTTGTGTAGCTGCTATATTCTCGTCATAGGTCAAGTTAACAAGCTAAGTTATAATACTTGTCGAATCAGATGCTATTAGTTATCCATAAATATCCGAGATTTTTATTTTAAAGGTATCTAAAAATGCTCCACTTCTAAAATTTTCTATAAAGTAAGTATTTTATGTTAGTTAAAATGCGTCACTCTCCCTTAAACATCTGGAAGGTAGTTGAAGATAAATAACTATCATTTTATTAATTTTTCAAGTTGTCCTTCAATTGAAAAGCATTCTAATTATCTTGTCTGAGACCTCTAATATTCAAGTCTTTGGGGAAGTGAGGCGATTTCACTTCCATAGAGATCAGCAAAATTTTCCTCAAACATTCCTTAAAAATTCTATTCTTAAAACACAGAATGAAACTTCTAGAATTACTTTTCATTGCAGAGTAAAGTTGGCTCAGTATTATCCCAATAAATAGCTCCTCCCTTGATTTGAGCTTTATTTCGGTCAAAATAATTTGACTAGTCAAATAGTAGCAGATAATTAGAATTTTCTTTGTAAGAAGATAGGTAAAGAGCTCCTCCAATTCCTGAGTTATCAATTGCATCGTTGTATATTGCATTGTTGTCAATGAAAGTATTCCCAAGTAAAGAATAGTTATTTGAATTCTCAATGTATATACCTCCTCCTGAAAGTGCACTACAATTTGTAAAACTGCTATTTCTCTTTAAAAATATAAGAAGATCTCTAATTTATTTAAAATATCAAAGCAATATCTTATATAAGATTGCTTGAAATTGGATAATTCATCATGTTAAAAGTAGTTTCCTTAATGAAAATAGCTCCACCATATTAGGCAGATAAATTAGCAAATGAACTGTTTTAAATTAAGGTATTCCTGCAATTATAATTTTATTGCAGATATTAAATAATGCTCTATATTTATTATAATGAGATACAAGCCGCCTCCTCACTTCTCAAGATTTAATGAGATTCCAAAATATCTAAATAAGACTTTAAGATAAAAATTTTATTTAAAATAGTATTTCATTTTTATAATGTTTTTATAAAGACTTATTATTTAATGATAAATAAATTCCGCCATAAACTGTAGAATCAATTAAGGCAAATTATACTTTCTCAGCATATATTAACTAGTCTTCTTTTTAATTTGAAAACGTTACAAGGCTAAAATTTGCAAAATTATCAGAGTCTTTGAGATAAACTTCATCTCCATATATTTCTGCCTTGTTTTCAATAAATTATGAACTTTTGATTATCATAGATTAGTAACCTTATGAATAAATTGCGCCTCCGTACTATGAAGCATAATTCTAAGTGAAGATACAATTGGTAAAGCTGATATTGGCTCTCGCCGAAACATAGAGTGCTCCTCCAGATTTTGCTTTTCCACCCTAGAAGATTAATTAAATTAAAATTTTAATGATTTTTAATAAGATGTTAGAAACTAAATTAGCCTATGATCCAAACTCAATTCTCATAAATCCACCGTTTCTATTCATCGTACCTTAAAAAAATTCATCTTCCAAAAACAAGCTATCAGTAATATTTAGCCAGGAATAAGCAGCGACTATTATAGAAGAATAGGGGATGCTAACTCTGTTATTTGTAAAAGTGCTAAAGGTTATCAAAATATTATGAAGTTTTACATAAAATTACTTCATTTTATATATATTTTATTCATCGTGTAGTAAGGAATATATTTACAAAATATTATAAACTTAATATTTTGCTTTCTAATCTTAAAATCATTATACAATTTTTATAAAAAGAATTAAACAGAATAAATGTACCCTTTATATTATCGAGAAAATAATGCATGATCCTATAATAAATATTTAAATTTGAAAATTATGATCCCTTAAAATTTTTACTGAGGCCTAATTAACCGAATTCCTTCTATATACTAATTTTGAATTAAAAATAATATATGAAAAATTAGTTGGACTTTTCTGAACTCGGCACCAAGGAATTAACTATGCCGAAAAATTTTATCTTTATTGTAAACTCAAAGATCTCCTACTATTAAACCAAAAGGATAAGTATTTCTTAGATTTTTATGCTTTAATGCATTATATGACAAGCCAAAAATCTACCTTGGTTACAGACTTTCTTAATTATTTCCATTTATGATTTTTCATGTTCTATTTTTCATAAATGTTTTTAGGTTTTAGTGGAAATTAACTGAGAAAATTAAACTTCTTTACTATAAACTATAATTTAATTTAAGTGTATAAAACTAAAATTCTTATAAAATTTCAACTTTTAAAACCCTCCTTTTAATATCTTGATAGAAGAGAGAAATGATTGTATCTAAAGCGTAATTATTTTCATAAGTGCTATCTGTTATATAACTTAAAATATAGTAAAATAAATAGGAAATATGTCAATAAGGCCTTAACTTTCAATAGATGTTTTCATTTAATCACTATGATTATCGATTAAAAGATAAACAAATTAGTGTAAAAGGTCTGAGAAATCAACAGCTATCTAATAATTATCGCCAGATTAAGGAAGAACTTGGCAAAGAAATATTTACTTTTAAAGCTATAATATTCGGCAATTTTAGGTCAATACCTTAAAAAATGCAGTTTAAAAATTGTAAGTAGTTTTCCTATAATGTTATAGTAACATTAACTATGTAATATAACACGATAACCCGAATTATCTTTGTTAATAATTTACCTATTTTTACATATATGATTACTTTTTCGGAGCTCCATTTAATAGGATGTAATCGTTTGTTTAAATATTTCTATACCAAGTTTGAGAATTATTTTTTTCTTCTGTGTGTTAGGTTGTATAACCTAAACCCTACATCTATATCACTTCAGTGGTGAGTAGAATGGTTAAAAAATAAACTAACACCTAGGAAAATTCTAGTGTGACAAACAAAAGGATGTTACTCTACAAAAATATTGATTATGTTTATAAATAAAAGAGGATAAGCTTCTTTTTCCAAAGCAAATACCCTAACTTGTGGCTTGTCTACATTTAGAGATATAAAATCAGGATTTTTATTTATTTTTAAATTATTTATATCATATAACTAAAATTATAAACATTTAAGTTTTTATTTAAGGTCTTTATTTCAATTTACTGAAACGATTGGGGTAGGGCTCTTCTAAAAGGAAATATTTTAAGATATATTTTTATGAAACTTCAATATATTTTTTGCAATGCACATTTATTAAATTAGGGTTTTCAAGTCTAAAATTAATGACAAAATTTGCAAATACTTTTTTTTGATTTTTACCCTTAATATTTGTAATAAATTGTAAGTATTAATTTTATAAGATCAACTTCAATATAGTACAAAAGTGTGATCATAAGAATAAAATTCCTGTGAATACATAATATTGAGGTAACCAATTTCCTAATGAATTTTAGAATTTCAAAATAATTGAAAAAATTAAATTGTTCTTTTAAAGGAAACTGATCCAAAAAATTAAAGCCAAATGGACCAAACTTAGGAGTCATAGCTTCAAGTGAAATAGAGTTGGAGCAGGAATATATAGCTGCAAATTTTGCACTGTTGTTAGTGAAGTCGCAGCCCAAAGACTAAACGCTTGAAGAGTCAGCTTTGACTATCCCACCCTCAAGAGAGGCAGAGTTATTTGTGAATGATGAATATTCAGATCTAAATATAGATTAAATTCTTATATGTGCAATCCCTCCATTGATAGCAGAATTATCTAATAATTAAAATTTACTCAAATTTTATTAGGTAATCCAATATATTTAATTTAAAAATAAGATTAAATAGTCAGGACACAGTTAAGGACTCCCTTAATTAAATGAATTAAATACTTTTGAAATGAGCAAATTAATTTATTTTAAAAGGCTTTAAATCCATAAATATAACATAGAGAGATTCTCGACTCAGAATTCTTTTTAAATTATAAACTAAAGCGACTAGAATTATAGAATAATCATACTTTGTAAGTAGGATTTTCAAATATTTAATTGAATTCTTAAAATATATCATCATATCAATTAAAATAGTATTAATTAATGGATGAATCATAAATTAGCATGTCTTCATTCTTTATTAAAACTAATTGTCTATTTTATTAACTCTAACTTATAAATAAGATTGCTTAAATGACCATTTTTTTGCAATATTTGTATAAACTGAATATCTACTAAAGATAAGGCTTTCCACCGAATTCATTAAATAAATTTAAATATGCATTAAATTGTATATTGATCCTTCTTTACCTTGATTACTTATATAAGTAAAATTTAAATTAATTAATTAAAGTTAATTTTCATTTCATTAAATTTACCTTCATTGTCAAAGAATGTCGAATATATAGTTCAGATTTCAAAAAAATCAATTTAAAGTAAAATTAATAAATAAGAAATTGCAACGAAGACAGATGAGTTAACTGAATTGTTTATTCCCACTTTATCTGCAACTTTTTGTCTAGCCAAGCAAAAATTAATACGTTTTATACTTATCTTTACAAGACATCTAAGAAATGAACTTGATGTATTCTTTTTTCTTTACTTTAAATCTACTTCATTAATCAATTTTGCTATTTATAACTTCATTCCGAATCAAAATTTGGACTGATTAAAAATTCTTAGCTATTTTGCTCTACAAAATGGTGAGAAATTATTAAAATTTGAGATGCTTCAACCTTAAATTATCAAACGCATTTTAACTATATTACAAAGCTATTATATTATCAAATAAATTATCAACTATAATATTCTGTATATTCAAACCCCTATAAGATAATTTAAAGTGAATAAACTACCAATAGATAACTAATTTATTTCAAAATACAAATAATCTTTTCATTAATAAAAAATATGCTAAAATCGCAACTTAAAAGTAATTCAATGTCACTTAAATTTGATTTGTAAGGATTGGAAATAGTCACCTATATCAACTGGAAAGCACATTTGCACGCACAACAAAGAAGATTTTATGGAAACTCTAAAAGGCTACTACCAGCATCAGAAACATGAGAATTTGGCCATCTACTACTAGTTTTAAATTTATTCATAATTAAAAAGTATCAAAACGAGGAAACTATGAAGGATGAATAATTCTTTGACGCTTGGCAGCTTATGACATACACAAATGAGAAAAGTTTTGGCTTATGAAGATCAATTTTTTATAAAATATTAGACTTGTTAAAAAAAATTAATAAGGTGAATAAATCTCTTTCTTTATTAGATTAAAATTTATTGAAAAATACAATTAAGCTATTAAGTTAATTATAATGGAATTAGGGGTGGCAGTTGAATAGTCTAAATTTAATTATTGATTGAACGATTTGATTCAGCAGCAAATTATAAAAACTTATAATTCTTTAAACTTTTGTATGAGAAGGTTTAGCTAAGAGTAATATTCAACACAAGTTAAGCTAAATTGAAAATGAAAAATATGATGAGAATGTGAATTATTTATCGCTGTCACATTTTGCATGCTCTATTTATTATTTTAACCAGTCATTCATATTTATTTTATCTCTTAAATATTTTCATATTAATATTGAAGTTTATGATTGAATCTTCTTAGACATTGCAGTTTTGAAAATTCATATTCCTAACGGAGATGTAGTTATGATTGTTGAAATAAAACATATTCCTTGAGGCTTTATTTTAGCAATCAAGAGTTATTGAAGAAAGTTGCATTCCATATAATGAACTATGTTCTACCACAAAAACTTGCCTACTATATAATATACTTCCCAAAGGAGACCAATTCTTTTTATTTAAAATTTAAAGCAAAATAAATTCTCTATGAGATTAATATCTGAAATAGATGCTGTAAATCCTGATTGTCTGTAAATTACACCTCCTGCTATTGAGGCTCGAGAAAAAGAAAAGTCACAGCTGTCTATAATTAAATTACTAGTATCTACATCAGTATAAATTACTCCTCCAAGCTTAGCAGAATTTAAATTTTAATATAAATAAGTTTCTAAAAAATGTAAACTTAACTCAAAGATATTGATTAATATTTTTTGCAGTTAGAAAATGAAAAATATTTATAAATTTATCAAACTTTTTTAGAAGAAAATAGTATTTATTTTTCTTAACTCAATCAAATCAATTATGTAAATAGGATAAAAGAGAAGTGATATTATCCCATTCTTTTAAGCAAAACTAAAATGGGAATTCATAGAGTACTTACTTTCGAATTATAATGTGCAATGTCATTCTCAGTGTCATTTCATTGAACCTTGTTCCACTGGTAGACATTTCTTTCTTTAAATGCGTATTGGCATTTAAGTAAAATTTAGTCGGCCCTGACTGCATTCATTTTCAATTACTATGCTCAATTAGAATTTTATCGTTTTGCCCTACTATACTATAATGTGAATACAGGAACCAAAGGTTTCCTGAATCTCACTTATTGAATAAAAACCCTTCTTTATTGAAGAATTTCTAATATAAATAAATATTAGATATTCTCTACTATATTTTAAGGTCAGAAAGATGCTTGCAGAAGCCTAAGCTTCCTTGGATTTCGAAAAACTGCCTACCTTAATAGATTATTAAGAGTTAAATACAGACAAAATAATGAAAAATTAAAGCAATCATCTCACCACTTCCACAAATCTTCAAGTTTAATTTTTTTAAGAAAGTGGCAGTTTGCTTTTAAATTAAGTGACCATAATATTTCTCATATCTATATTTAATAATTGCCTGGGTAATATCTTTTCCTAAAATTAACTCTATTAACTGTAAATTATTTAATTAAGTAACTTATTAATTTCATAGCCTTTAAAAGACTATTCTAATGCTATAATATTTAATTTCCCTCATAATTGGATTATGTCATTTTTATGTTATATTTCACAGCTGTGTATACAAAATCTGATTATGAATCATATATAAATAAAATATATATTAATAAAAGTAGAAGATGAAAAAACAGTTTTATATTATGCAGTATAGCAAGTCGATAAAATTTGTGGGGAGAAATTGAACCCTCCCACAGATTTTTTTTGAATTAAGCAAAATTGCAAAAAATATTATGCAATTTAAAAGTATTTAGTTGATATGTTTGCTTGTAAAGAAGTTCAGATTTATTGACTTTCTCCTTTTTAATAACGTTTTTAATTATTACTAAAAAATTAAAATTTTTTTTTAAATATTAAATCTATTAATGGTTTTAAAAAGTATAAAATAAAAAAATAAAAATAAATAAATTTGTTTAAAATATTATAGTTTGAAAATGAAATAAAAATTTAAGCTAACAAATTTTGTGAATTATAATTCGTTTCGATAATTTTCTTATTTTGAGGATAAATTGCATTAATATGAATATGGTTAGTTAGCAATATCTACAAAATTTTGAGAATAATTTATTCAAAAAAATAAAATGATTATTCTGAAAATTTTTTTAAGATAATATATTTAAGTTTCTTCAAACAAAAATTTTAAAAAGGTATCTTTGAAAATATAATTATAATTCTGTACATTTCATAGATTTTAATTTAATAAAATCCCATTATAGCTGAGAATTTTAAAAAAAAGAGAAAAAAAAAAAAAAAAAAAAAAAAGGGAAAAATTTTTAAAAAATTAAAAAACAATGACAGTTAAAGTTTGTCAATTTAAATTATTTTAACCATTAAGAAAAAATTCAAAAAATTTTTATCCTTGAACTTTTGGTGGAGCTCATAAAAATTAAAATTCGAAAAGTTAAAAGATGAGATAAATCAAGAATCCACATATCTCGCGCTGAAGGTGCTGGAAAATATTAAGAAGAATCTCATACTAATCTTTTATTCTCTATCGAACAATCTACAGATCAGGGGATAATCTGTGTTTTCAACTGACACGAAGTTGCAACTCTCCATTTATTATTTTATACAATCACAGATTTTAATTAAAATTCCAGCTATACTGACTCTTCCTCGTTTAATTAGGCTTATACGATTTTTATGAAATATTTCTTCCCTTATTTATCTTTTTATTAAATTTATTTTGGGGGAAATTTCAAAAATTTTGAAATCATAAATAGTTTTTGCTTAAAGAAAATGAATCATTAATAACATTAAAATGAAAAGAAATTTGGACGAAATTATATTCTATGTTTTTTAAAAAATAATTTTAAGAAATTTAAAAACCCAAATATTCATGTTTTTATATTTTTTTTGAGTAAAAAACTATTTAATTTAAACTAGGGTTTAAAACCCCCCATACTTTAATTTTCTCTATTATATTTTTCCCATTATATTTGTAAATGTTTTTAAATTTTGGGGTTTAAAAAATTTTAAATTTTAATTTAGTCAAATTAAAAAAATCTAAAAATTTTTTTAAAAACCCCATTGCCGGGAAAAATTTTTAAAATGTTTAAATTTTTTTAAAATTAAAAAGCCATTTTTAAAAAAAAAAAATTAAAAATTAAGGTTTAAACTTAATTAAAATTTTTTTAAAATAACAAGTTTTAATAATCTTAAATTTATAATTTTGGGGTTTAAGGAACTGGGAACACCTGGAAAATAAACAACCTAAAGATTTAGCTATGCAAGGGTTTCAGCTTCGACCATTCTCTGGGTTACTTATAACAATTTGGACCCTACAAAGATCTTTATGAGCAGGAGGCATAAGGTGACAGAAAGATAGAAGAAAAATTACAATACTCATGGGAGTACTCTGATATACTTATGGCTTCAGTAAAATGGATTGCGAAAGCAATGGCGTTTCAGGGAGCACATTGTGAAGGCAAAAAAGGCAGGAGTAAAGCTTTCCCCACAAGTATTATAGATGCAAATGATATCAGATACAGAAACTAAATCAGGGAATTATTGGTGCAGGAGGCCTAATGATCATCTAGAATGCAGCAGAATCAAAGGAGGTTATAACACACTACTACTGAAAATATGAACACTGTTGCTTGATTTCGAGAGGCTGAGGTGCGAATCCTTGTGGTTTCAATTGGGGAGGTAGATTTTGGAAATCAAAATTTGTCGAATTGGCGAGGTTGGTTGTCGTTTTCCCAAGTTTTGCCCCATTTTTTCCCATTTTCTATTCGGAGGTAACTGTGGGTATTTGGAGCTAAAGGTTCTGGAAGAGCAGGGTTTGGGAAGCAAAATAAATGTCAATGGTGGACTGCCTTTGACCAAAGAAGAGCATTGAAAAGGGATCAGAAATATAGGAGCGCAGAATATGAATGAAGTCGGTATAGATCGAGAGTAAGCACTAATAGAAGTCAGTGAGAGTTAAACTTCGAGCAGTGGAAGGCACCTAGAGTTAAAAGCTAAGCTCATACACGAGAGATTAAAGAGATGAAAAAAGATACCCAGAGAAGCATATAAAAACTGCTCCTTATAAATTTGCAAATTAAGTCTCAAACCCCAATTATAGAAAGGAGTAATAATTGTCTGTTATTTTAAAGGAAAAATAATTCAAGATAAACCATTCATATTCATCCTATAATAATTAAATTTTTTATCATCAAAGTTTATAAATGCTGTATTATACCTTAGAATTTAATAGATGACTGTCGAAGAAAAAATTGCAACCAGTTGAGGTTTAATACACTTTTTTTTGTTTCAAAACAAGTTTTTAGAGAAGGAATTTTCATAATTGATTGCTTCTATCTTACAAAATGTATATAATATTTGCCTCCATCTTTAATGTTTGCTTTTTTCTATTATCAAAAAAAAGTTTGCTTTTTTTCTTTTATAAAAAAATTATCATTATTCCTTTACTCTTTACTACTTTTGTGAAAGCTAATCTTGAAAGAATAGCTCTAAAATTTTTTTAGATGGAATTTATTTTGAAAAGATCAATAAATGATTAAGATATTTTTGAATGCCTTAATGATTAAAAATTAATCCAATTTATATTTAGATAAATTAAGGTACAGATTCATTATTCTTTTCTTAGACTAAATCAATTAAATTGTAAATTATATTAATAAAGGTGCAGTTTTTAATTTGAATCGATTTGAAGCTTTCATAAATCAGTATAGCACCTCCAATTTATTAGGAATAGCAATTTTGGAATACTGATTTGTGATATTTTAATATTTTGCGCTTGCTATTTAGTTAGATGTTTTAAATTTAAATAAAGTATAAGTTGATTATATCTTTGTAAATTTTATCAATAAACTTGAATTAGATGATATACTATAAATCTTTAATTATCAGAACTTTTGATAGTTATATTTGTATAAGAAATGGTCAATATAAATTATAGCCTAAATATAATTATTGATTTGCCGAGATTAATGAATCTTTTGTATAGAAATAAGTGGAAATAAGACTTAAAAAATATATTAAATAATGCTTTTCTTGGTATCATAATCAAAAGAATAAATCCATTAGTTTTTAGGAATATCCAAATAGAAAATAGCTTTGTCTGCAATAATCTATAAAGATAATGAAAAATTTTTTTAATGTGTCATCTTTTTCATCAGTCTCGAATACAAAATTCAAAAGCATATTCTATGATAAGAAAGTGAAAATAAGTTGTATAATTAATTTCTTTATTAATACTTATAATCATGCGAGTCAAACGCGAAATTACTCAAAAATAACTACATGATCCATCCTATCTCAGTTTCATTTTGACTCTAAGGTATGGATGTAGTCACCCTTATCAGTAGTAATAGCCAGTTCTCAACATCAACTCCATCGCAAAAATGTTGAGAGTGCCAGCGCCGCAACTATACTCTCGCATTTGAAAGTTGCTTTGCAGATGAGAAAGTTAGGAGTTGCAGCTGTTCCTCATCGCACTTCTAAGTTCAGCACATCAATTATTTGATTGATCCTCAAACTCTTCGCCACTAAGCGCACTTCAGTTTGGAGTAGCGCGCGAAGATCTTCCATAGATAGTTTCCTTATCTCAAGATCTCTCCGTAGACTGTTGCAAACATCTATCGTTGAAATGGCATAACGTACAAAACTGTGAATCGAGTGAAGCGCGTTATAGACTTCACTAAGCCATTTTATTATAGAAATCTTAAATATATTTACTTGCACATTTGTAATAGGAATTAGGGATCAGAAGTATAATCCTGGCTATTTGATCTTAATTTATGGTTAAATTGAATAACTCATTTTGCTTTGATTAATTCTCAGGAATATTCTTCTTTAGCCGATTATTACTTATATCTTTTTATTTTATTTTAAATATGTTTGACTTGCTTCTCTGTAATGAGATAATGCTATGACAGATCCTCTTAGCTAAGAGAAATCTTACTCTCCATTGAATTGAAGTCTTTAGCAATGAGCGAATATTTAAGTTATTATGCTTGCCTCGTAAATTCTTCCTAAGTCAATTACAGCCCCTCTTTCAGAATATGATTCATGGATAGTAAGATTTTAAAATGTATTCTAGTAAAACGACACTCCTGAAGATTTCAAAATCGATCCAGATTCCTTTGAAGTGACATTTATAAAGGTACTGTTTTTAATATCCACAACCTAAATTACCCAAGGCTCGTAAAAAAGGATTGAACCACTTTTTTTAAAAAAAATATTCTAAAATTCTAAATCAGTACACCCAGAAAAATAACTTTTTGGGCTTTGTATATCTAGAATACATCGATTATGCAACTGCAGAAATTAAACCCCACCTATTGTTTTCGAGAAAATATCTTAAAATTTGGTTTTTTATATTAAAAACTTTCCTAATTTTTTTAATGAACTTAAATTAGAATGGCTCCTTCTGATGAAATATCTAAAATAATATAAATTTTATCTCTCATCGTTATTTTTAAAAGTTAATAAGAAAGCTTCTATTATCCAATTTAATCAGGCCTTTTTTGTTTTGAAAAAATTTATCGTAGTTTATATTCTGATTGAAATGCTTGCAAATTTTTGAATTTTTCTCAAAAGAATTAACAAATTTTAAAATTTTTTTAATAATTTCTACAATTCATTTCAATTATTAAAACTTTCCCTCTTTTTTAGAAATTAAATTCCGCAGGCCTCATTAGGTTTGTAAATTATTCTATTGCAATGCTAATAAAACAAATATTATCCTTTTAGCTCTGTATTTCCAAAAAGAGTTGTGTTCTCTTTTGCAAGGAGTGGAAGATAAAAGACAAACTTTTGTAATGGTGTGTATTTCATTGATACTGTAAACAATTCTTAGCTGCTATGAAATTATAGCCAGTAATCCTTTCTAATTGGTAGTCACAATTGAGATCCATTCATTAGGTTAAGACAACTGAATGGCCCTGATTTTCCATTAGTTGCTTACATTCTCAAATATTTTAAAGAGTAATTGCTCTTGTAAAAGTTAAAGCAAAAAACATATTTACCTGACTTCAAACCTAAAAATTTTAAAAATAATGACTACTATAATGATTAAAGATTTACTCATCATAGGAGGGATCATTAAGTAATTAAGATATCCATTAATTGAAAAAGGTATCAATTTATTAGAATAATCGCAGACACTAACCACATCTTCATTAGCTCCTCTAGGTTTGGTTCATAAATTATCTTATTTGTTTCGTAATATTATATAATTTTAAATGAAAATTTAAAATTCTTTCGCTATACTCTAGGCTTGGAAAAGAGGTAGAATATACTTTTAGACTGCGAATTCGTTGTAACTATTCAGTATCGTTTACAAACTTTAATAATTTGAATTGCAATTAAGTGATATGTTTGAAACTGACAAGTTTTTAAAATTTGAAATCTAAAAGATGGCGTTTCCTGAATTAATTTGATCCTCTAAAATTGAAGAGACTTTTTTTAGGTTAGTAAATCTTTAAATTGAAATTTAAATAGAAATTTAAGCTCCACGAAAATCAAAATTAGAAACATATTTATCTTTTGCACATATCACATTTGAAATTTTAATTTATTAAAATAAGATATTCTCCTCTTAATAAATTAAAACCCCTTTCAAATTTAAAAGTCTACATTCTCATTAAAATTACAGATTAGATTAGTAATAATTCAGGTTGTTCTTAATTATAAGTCGTTACATTTTAATTAATTTTGATTAAATACTAGTTGCTAATAAAGTGAGAGGAGGCTGTAAATTTTAAATTATCAAATACTAATTTTTCCCTGTGGGTAATAAAATGATG
>JAJKFJ010023824.1:0-29976 GCA_027382625.1 Tetmemena sp. SeJ-2015 | reverse complement strand
AAAGTAAGGTAGCATTCCCCATTTTTTCAAGCAGTCTGTAGGTTCCGCCACGCAACCTCGAAAGTCGGGCCAGGTCCAGGCAAGATGTCGGACCACCACCACCCCATATGCAGGACTCCTCCATATTGCACCACCAACTAGTCATGTAAGCTACTGTGCATCTAACTTGCTATAGGTCCGGGGCAAAGCAGGAGGCAGAGCAGCCAAGAAGGTCTGATTACAAAAGTACGCAAGCTGCTTTGAAAACCCAGCCTCTCCTTTCCAAAAGTTCGGTTGCACCACTAAAAAGTCTGCATTCCTCCTAGCCGATCTCTGCCAGGTCAGGTTTTTCTGCAAGATCAGCTACAACTACTAAACCCCTGCTCAGAAACAGTGATGCGCCTATGCGGAAGGGTGGCACTCCTGCCAAAACAGGGAGGGTGATGGGCAAAATGGGCGTAAACTCTCAAAGTTCGTTGGGGAAAGCTGCTTCCAACGAGCAGGCCGACATGTTCTTGCTGCAGACCCCTTGAAAAGTGGTGGCCCCCGGCCGTATGCGAGTACTCTCCCCTATACTTGAGGAGTCGGAGTAGAAGCAGGGCAACCTGTCACTGAGCAAGCACTTCCAGAACTTGAAGTTGCTGTCCTCTGCAAAGAAGGCGAGCTCCGCCACTGCCACGCCCATGAGGAGCCAACTCCAACTGACCGAACTGAACCGGACCTTCCTCGACCTCAAGCTGACCTCCACCCTGCGCAAGCTGAGCGAGCCCCTCGACGTGCAGGACCGCCTGCAAAAAGTGCTGATCACACCACGTAAACTCAAGCTGTCCAGTCAAAGCAGTGGGCCCTCTGCCAACACCCGCCAGGACCGCCTAGGTAAGTGGCTGCCTGGTGATTTTCCTGACCACCTTGTAGGATAAGTTGCTGACCACAAGCAGGTAGCTGCACCGTGCCTTGCTGCCTACCCTGTCAGTGCAATTCCTCCACCCCTCCCCAAGAAGTGCAAGCCCATAGCAGAGTTCCAGCGCGACATGCAGCAAAACCTGGGCGAGTACGGCCTCCTGGCCAGGCAGCTCTCGATTTAGAGGTCCAAGGTGAAGAAGCAGCAGTTCTCCCTCAGTTTCATTGCTGCCATCAGCTAAGATCGCCTGATCTCTAGTCAAATCATAGAGGGCGCCTTCGATTCCACGCTGTTCGAAAACTTTCTGTACCAGACACTCCGCTATGTGCGCACTGACCCTGAACTTAGCAGGAGGCGCGTGGTATTGCTGATGGACAACGCCGTCATCCACAAGTACTCTCAAGTTTTGGAGACCGCTCGCAAGTTTCGAGTGACGCTGCTCTTTAATGCGGAGTACTCCCCCTGGTTGAACCCTGTCGAGCATTTGTTCCACGCCATCAAGCAGCAACTGAGCATGACCAGCATAGAAACCAAGTAAGCTTGCAACATTTAACGCCCTCTAGAGCACATTTGGTGAAGCGCGTCGGCGAGGTGCTGACCGCCATGTCGGAGCAGGACTACCGCAAACTCTGGGTGGTGGCCATCAAGAAATGGATGCACACTCTCAGATTTGGATTTGTTTGAACACAAAGTGGCAGCAACTCTACAAATATCTACACCCTCCTATCCTGCATGCGAGTTCTCTCCTGTTTTTAATGATATAAGCTTTAAATATATTAAGGCACTATTATAAATCACTTTCTAGCGGTCAGGCGGTCGTGGTTGCTGTCAGGATCACCGCTGCACCTCCACAAAACTTGCACCTCCATGTCATGTTTTTGAGCTCCCTCCCAAATTTTAGAGGGGCCTACCATAAATCAGGGGTACCCCCCTTAAAAACAGAGGGTCCTGCCATTTAGAGCAGGGTATGTCCAACTTTTGAAGGGTGTCACGCCAAGTAGCCAAGGTACCCCCTTCGATTCCTAGTACCCCCTACCTTTTTATAGGGCACCCCCTCGAATCAGGCAACATTGGTCAAAAGTGGGCAGGATCGGATCGAATCCCTACATTTGTGAACAGTTGGAGGCGCCAGCGAGCAGGAAGACTAGTGATCAGGCAGGTTGACGCTACATGTCAGGAAGGTAAGTAGACAATGTAAGTAAAACTTAGCCATAACGAATTAAACATGGCAAGGTTCAAACCCATGCTTAGGTTTTGGGGTTTCGTCAGCATGTCTAAGCTAGAAAGTTGCCAATGCTTTAAATATTTAAAAGTTCCATTCTGAATTAATTTTTCATTCCTCGATTATCCTTTCATATTCATCCTATAATAAAATAAGTGTATTTGTAATTTAAACATATCGAGTTTAAATGAGACAAGAAATTTTTTATTCTACGAATATGCATAAATACTCAAGAAATTTATTTAATTTTCTTATCTTTTTATTTAAAGTACCATTTAATATTTTAATCATTTTATCAACTAAAAAATGACCTATTTTATCTTTTTAATACAGATCTATCTGTAATAAAATCAGAATTCATTCAAGATTTATTAGATGACTTTTATACATTAATTATTCAGTAATTTCTGATAAAATTAATTTCCATATTTAAATGTGTTTTAATTCTGATATACTCCATTTTGAAATTAAGAACATGATCAGTCTTGAACAAGTCTCTAGGCCAAGGCTAATTTAGGTAGTGCACCTCCAATTGCTGTGGATAAGCTTGTTACAACTTTTATAACTGAGCTCTCGCATCAGGGCTTATGAAAATACTTTCGATAAAGAAAATCCTGTACTTTTCATCAGGAATCAGTTTCAAAAGCTCATACAGTTAAATCAAGAGAAAACTCTCATAAAGGGGACCTGAAATGTCAAATAAAACGTTTACTCTCTAATTTCATAATTTAATTCAACTAATTTTTTAATAGAAAGGGTAAAATATAAATAGCTATAATTCATAATTTAATTGCATTATATTTTATAAATCTCTGAGATAGCTTGCTTTCTATAAATCGATTAAGGAGATATCTTATCGATTGAAATAAATTAATCATTCTGAATTTTAATATATTTTTTAACGATTTATTAAATTTAAATTAAAAAATAGTATTTACTCTGCTTTCTGTTTCAGATTCTATTTATTTAAAAAATAATTATATTATATATAGTCTATCTCTCGTCTAAGCTATATTACTTATTCTTGTATCAATTTAGATTATTGTTCTTGATTATGGAATTCCATTTCATTTTTAATTTATCTTCCATTGTGCAAAAGCTTCAATAACTCTATTCCTTCTGGCAGAACTTAGAAATCTAGTTTATTGGAGTATGTTGATGCGTAATTGATAGTGTATGTCTTCTTAGATTTCACATTTATCAAGTAATATAAAGCAATTAAATTATGTCTTTGAAGTTATTCTTGTTTTGGAATTAAATTTATTTGAATATCTCCCTGGGGAGGTTAGCACAATTTGCACATATCTTTCTCTCATTGGATAGATATCTCTAATAAAGTTGCCCTGCAGGTCGAATAGATAGAACAGTTATAGCTAATCAAAATGAAATATAAGTTATCTGTCCTCATCTGATCCTTATAAATCTAAGTCCTCATTTTCTATAAGCATATCAAACACAGACTGTTGTCTAAATTAAATAAAAATTTTCAAAAACTACTCTGTATAATTAAAAGTCTGAGTACTATTTCGATATTTTAATCTTTCTCTTAGCAAATCCCGCCATCTAACTCTCCTTATTTATATTGATGAAGAATTTGAAGATTGATGGTTGAGGTCATACCAGGATTTCCAAATATACTGCACTTTTAATGAGTCCTCTCCTGCTCTTCATTTTCTGTATAATTGGCGAGTCCCAGACTTGGATGAAGAACTCCAAGGTAGGAATCTATCCTTTCAAAAATAAAGTGTTGTTAGCGCATGGATTCGAAATCTAGGTTCCCTCTTGCTCGAGAGGGGTCCATGTCTAGAAGATAGTAGTGCTCAGGGTATAATAGATAAATATATAGTTTCTTTTACTTTATATCAAATCTAATAAATTTTATAATTCAATTAAGGAAGTTAAAAGACCTATTCTTCTTAAAATAAATAAGATATGTAATTTCAATATCTTTTAATTTTATTTAAAAGTTAAAATATTTTAATTTTTAGGCCTTTAATTACAGAAACATGCTATGTATAAATGAATTTTTAGAGCTTTGAATTATTTTTAAATAGGATTTTAATTTTATTTATCCATATAAAATTTAAATCAAGTTATTTAATTATTTGACATAAAATAAATCTTCTTTTTTTGCGTTTTTTTTCTCTTCAATATTACAACTTAATATTGCCGATAGAAATAAATATAGATTACTTTCATTTTTCTAATTTTAAAACTTTATTTTTTAAATGTATTTTAATTATAAGATAAAAAAGTAAAATTTAATTTCTCGAAATGAGCACATTAGTAAAATTAAATTTGTATACTTTGCCTATATTACAAATCATTAAAAAAGAAAATCTTAATTGCACTCTCAACATTTTTGCGATGGAGTTGATGTTGAGAATTGGCTATTACTACTGATAAGGGTGACTAAATCCATACCTTAGAGCAAAAATGAAACTGAGATAGGATGTGTAGTTATTTTTGAGTAAAATTGAGTTTGGAACGCATGATTAAAGAGTAATAACTGACAATTTAAAACATTCGACTTGATAAATATTTAATTATGAAATGAAATTCAAGTTCGTAAATTAGGTGATTTACCTTACATAGGATGGCATATCGTTATTCTTAACTAGTACGATAAGTGCTGCTTTTGAAAAATGATTATGAATTTACATTCCTCAAATTTTACTTTACTTTAAGTGATTTACCACTATCTACTTCTAGTTGAAAACTCTATTATAATAATTAAAAAGATTCTTGACACGCTACTATATATTTTACTATAAACTTTACAAACTTAATCCTTTTAGCTTCTAATGATTCAAGATGCTCCCACTAAATAAGTAAGAAAAATATAAATTTTGCATATTTAAACTTCCTCTAAACTTTTTAAAAATCTTTAATTTATTTTTTAAAAAAATTAAAAACAATTATTAATTATACAATAAATTATCAGCTTTCTAAAATTGTCATATCTTATTCATTTATAAAATTAAAAGTGCTCAGGGTTTTGATATGGATTTTTCCAAAATAGCTAAAATTAATCTCAATATACTTTCAGTTTAAGTTTTAAGCTAGTAGTAGTGATTGGTGATATCCAATAGTTTAAATCCCATTTGATATGAGTGTACGAAATGAGCATCCACTCTCAAGGGTAGTTTCACATATTGAAGTAAAGCAAAAACTTGCATTGCATTTCTAGACTACGCATTCACTTTCAAAAGCATGCTGATGCTACCCTGCTAGGATGGGTGATCAGCACTCTTGGTTATAAATTTCTTGTTTACAACATCAGACCTGCTCCTCAGAATCATTATCTGATGAATGCAATCGATTCATAAATCAAAAATAGAAAAGATTAAGACTATAAAATTATCTTAATTAAGAACTTTTTAATTCCTAGAAGCCCCTCTTAAGTGGGCTGATCTAAAATTTTATAGTTGTTGATGAAATTCATTAGCACGAGGGGGTTACTTCTCTCATCGAACTTAAGATTTCTAATAAATTCCATTAAAAATGTTATTTTAAAAGAAAACATTTCTCATAACAAATTTTGCTCTTGCTAGCTCTTATTATATTGCTTTCCTTAAGGAGTGAGGTGTTAAATCCAGAACTTAATTAATGCAAGGTTAATAAATCAGATTTAAATAAAACTTATCTTCCATTGATAAACAGAAAACCCTTTAACTATTAATTATTTTGGATGAACCCGAGGAAGTGGTACCTTCCTTCTTGGTTATCATTTAGTACCTCAACAAAGATTTACGTTTTGTAGATTGCAAAAGCTTCTGATTCAAAGAGGCCAATCTTATTCTTTATGAACTCAGAGTTAATTACTAATTAATTATTTTTGAAATCTAAGAAAAAGTATTTTAAAAGCATTATCTATGATTCATTATATCCGTCCTATTAAAAATATAAGGCGAAATTAATTAAATTTCGTTGATTTCTCATAAAATAAAAAAATATTGAATGTAATTTTAAGTTTTGAGAGAAGATCAGAATATGTATCAGCTTAGTCATTTCCTATTATAAAAGAGAAAATCTCTCAACAGGTAGAGCTGAGAGTTATTAGGGAGCAGGATATAGTCTAAGAACGTTTCTAATTAGAGGCCCAAGTTTACTTTAATCACGGGTCTACTTAAATTGTTTTTAAGCCCACCGCCTCTAGTCGCCTTTAGAAGCTTGGTTTGCTTTTACCTAATTTTTGAAGGACTGCTGCTTCATAATTATCTAGTCAAAATAGTCAGATGCAATCCAATTAAGACTTTTCAATTATTATGCTATTGCCTATTCATCATCGTCTAGTTCCTAAATTAAAATTATAACCAAAATAATTGATCCTGAATAGCTTAGACTATGCAAGCTACTACATACTTAACTGTCTTATTTTATTCAAATCTTTCCTCCTTTAGTTGAGCATTATAATATTTAATTTTATATATTTTCTGCTAACTATTGTTTGAGCATTTACTTCTTCAAAGTCTAAGACTTGAGAGTTCAAAATTATATATTTCATTTATAAACATACTTATAAGATGTTCAATGCTATAAGCATTGCATCACTATCGCAGAAATTATTTTCTTTGCAAAGCTGATCAGCAGACAATACTTTCACACGTTTTAAATTTAGGAGAAGAGATTATTCAAATTAAATTAGAATAATTCAAATGTAAGAGATCTGGAGATCAGGCCATCCAAAAATCTAATTTCATCAAATATTTTAAGCAAATTTAAAAATAAATTCATCGCTAAGAATGTCATTATCTTTGTAGATTAGAGCAAAAATCACGAATTAATATCAATTATATAATTGTTTTTAGAGATAAAATACTTAGAAACTAAATATTACCTCTACATATTAATTGTCAAATTTTGAGATTTTATTATTTAGCCACTTGAGAGGCCGATTCTATCTTGCTAGAATATTAAGATAACATTTATTTTAAAATAAAAATATTTTCTTCTTCTGAGTCTCACATTTTTTGAAGGATGAATTTAATTAGGATAAAAAATATTCTAAATTTCAAAAAATAAAAAGAAAAACGATAAAAATTAAATTTAATTAAGATTTATACACAAAAATTAAAAAATTTTAAATTTTTAAAATCACTCTTATAGTGCATAATGGAATTTAATCGTGGAAGTGGATAAATTTATTACAAGCTAAGAAATTATTAGCTGTCTCATTTGGATAGTGAAGTAGTCGTGGCATGCCTTCCAGTAACTGTAGTTAAAAGAAGTTTCCTACCTCTCTTACCCCAGTTCAATCAATTCGAAGCAGTAGCGGCGCTTAAGTTGAACTATCTTTATAGCTGTATCACCTCGAGAAATGTGAGATCTATATTATATTCGTATATATTAGAGTTAAAAAATATAGTAATAAGCAGAGAGATGTTGCTCACAAGAAATTAAATGTCGTCTTCTCAACTTGAAAGGCTTTTTCTTACTAAGGCTTTGATCTTAAATTGAGGGATACTATCTTGAAGAATGAATGATTGCGATGCCTGGAAAAAAGAAACGTGGTGATGGCAGGTCAAGTAGAGAGGATTGGACTGGATTAAAATTATTTTGCTTAATTGCTCTATATTCCAAATTTGCTTGGGATTCCATCATAAGAATTTCAATAATAAAACTTTAATTATGCAAGATAATACTCGTTACAATTGATCATGTACTATTAGATCCATTAGAATTTTATTTTACTTTGAAAGAAAGTGCAAGGTCCTCATAAAGATTCTATATATAATAGTTTCAGTATTTAAGAAAGATATTATGATTTCTACATTGTATTTAAATTGAAATATCGAGAGAAAATTTTATAGCTTGATATTATTTTTTTCATAGAAATAAATGAATCTTTTAATCAAAGATTCTATACTGCTGAAGCTGATCCGCATTCTAAATGTTCACGCAAACAGTAAACGATATGATAAACTTTCAAGAGTAAGAATCGATCTTAATTAAAATGAAATTAATTTAGGAATGGAAATGTTTTAAAGTTCCATGATGCTTTTCATTTCTTTAGCTCTCTTTATGTTTAAGGCAGTCATTTTTAAATTAAATTTCACGGATTATAATTGAGAATAAAATTTATTTGGTCATATCTTTGCCATCTTTGCCAATTTATTATTCAAAACTCCATTTATTTTTGTCTTTAAGTTGAAATATTATTTTTCTTTCTAATTATATTGATATACTTACTTTGAATTATTAAATCTTTATATTTACATTATAAATATGATGATCATAAGAAATGTCCTATACACATATATGAATATATAAATATAATTATGGTATTTAAGCTATTTGTAATTTGATTTAATTAAATTAAGTTGAAGAAGTTTATTAAGAATATAAGGACTCTCACTGAAATCTTTGTTATCGAATAATGAAGCTGCATTGAACCATGGAACCTCGTTTGATGAAGTCAGCTCTAAAATATTACTGAAAAGTTAAACATATCATTAATAGGGGAGAATTTAAGTATAAAATAAATTGTTTACTCTGGATTTTTAACCATATTTCTGAGAGTTTCTGAATTTTTACTGATCTCATTTATTTAATGGTTTAAATCAAGAGGACTGGATAATCTCTGATCTAGCACTATGCATTTGTAATTTATTTAGATATTTTATATAAGAATATTCAAATCACTTTATGCAATGAGACTTATTATCTCACCAAATTATATTATGCATGTTATATTTAAATTTAATTAAATTATCTATAATATGTATAAAATAAATCCTTTTCATTTAAAAATAAAAATTATTATCAATAGCTTTTATTATATTTAATTTAAGAAATGAGCTTGATTTTTATTTTGAAATTTTTAAAATAATATTTTTAGAATGCTTTAAAATTTGTATTGTAATTGAGAATTGCAAATTCTTTTCTAGTAAGTTGATTAATTTTGGAGTATTACTTTCGATTTCCATATTAAATGTGATAATCAGGATTGGAGCTGTAAATTTGAGCAACATGACTTATAGTAGTGGTCTCTTTATTGGAAATTAATTGGAGTTGATGAGTTTGGAATAACTAATCAATTTCGAATTATAGATAAATATATTTTTTGTTAGGAAATGATCTGCTTATAGATCTCTGTGCTCCTCCAAATTCCACCTGGAAACCAGAGAATCAATAAATATATCGTTGGTGTTGTGTTCATGATTCTGAGACTTAAAAAATATAATAAATAATGAGCAGTAAATCTCACATCTAAAGACACTCCTCTTAGTAACTCTCCTTCAAATCCCTCCTCACTTTTATCATAATAAGAATATCAAATAAGTTTAACTCATATTCTAAGATTAACAAGAGAATTATCAAATCAGGATATATGAATTAAAAAGTAATAAGGAGATAAAATTTGACAGGGAAGAAAAAAAATAAGCTAATAAAATTAAAAAAGATTGTGTAAGTTGTTTTAATAATTTTAACAGAGAGAAAAAAATTTATAATATGAAGAATTCATTTTGGAAATAGAAATTTCAAATTCTGAACCACAGAAAGATAGATTGAGATTTAGGTAGCTAACAAATATACTTAAATTTACAGTTTAAGCCCAAAGAAGGCTTTCTATAATTTTGAAGAAGAAAAAATTATAAACTAAACATTAATACTCTCCCATGAAATTTCGGATGACTCATATTTTTTAACCTTGTTTTTTAATGATTTAGTTAGAGCTTATCAAATAAGAGAAGAGTAATTTATAACGCTCAAAAAAATTTAATTAAATTTTCAGATTTAAAACTTTCAGCTTTCAAACAATCCTTGTTTCTAAATTTGTACCTAAGAGCAAAATTCTTTGATTTATAAGTTGTCATTAACTTTCTAATTTTACCTTCATTTGTGGCTTTGTTTTCAAAGTCTATGTATATTATATAAAGCTCAGTATCAAAAATATCCCCATACCAAATTTTCTCATGCTCAAAATTCATTGTTTCAAAAAAAAATAAAAAAATAAAGATATTTTGTCTCATATGACAGAGCAAAGCTTTTTAAAGTACTCAGGTGCTTAATATATCGGAAAAATAATAGGAATTCTAAATTTTCAAACAAAATATTTCAGAGAAGTGACACTTATTTTAACCTCTTTGAAAATCTCTTTCAGTATTAATTTATAGTCCAATATTAAAGCTTAAAAATAAAGAAACAACTGGAAATATTAATTTTCCATTTGTATGAAAAGCTGGAAGCAGAATGAACAAGGAGACAGGTCCCAGCATAAGTAGGAAATTTTTTGATGCAAGTGGTTACCCACTGAGTCGTAAATATCCCTACAAACTATATTAACTAAAGAAGCTTACATAGGATAATAACTGATTTTCTAATTCAGTACGATAAGTGCTATTTTAAGAAATTGATTATTAATTATATTCCTAAAATTTTACTTTACTTTACTTTACTTCCATTTGTTTTGAAACTATTCATAACAATGACTCAAATGGGACTTTATTAATTCATCAACATTTCCTTCTAATGAAATTGGGATAAATATAAGCGAAAGGCTAATGCTAACTTTAATTATATAATTTGGTTCTAATCATTTTGCTTTTTAAGTATTCTTAAGCAATTTTGATTCTCCTATATAAAGAAAAATGTCAATAAATAGACATAATTTTGCTTTTGGGTCGATGAATTATTCAAACTATCTAATAAATCCAACTAATCTAAGCTCGCTTACTGAAAAATATCAAAATAAATAAACTTAAATTAATAAAATAGATAATAAGAAGCTAGTCTTTATTTGCTGGAATTCAATTATAAAAAGGTTTTAAATTGTCTATTTATTTTATAAATAATTGATTTAAATATCGCAGTGGTCTGGATTGCCCAAATTTTCTGAACACCACAATTTGTTAGCACCAGAAAGACATTCAGTGCTCATAATTTTAAAAACTTAGTTGAAATCCGTTTTTTGCATCTTGATGCTCCAAATTCCGCAATCAATCATATTGAAGAGGGAAGAGTGTTAAGACTCCAGTTAGTGGTAGTATTTAACTAAGAAGAATTTGTAAATTAAAAGTAATAAGTTTTAAGTATTCTAATCTGGATTGATCTTTAAATTAAATTTTACTTATATAATAAAAAATTAATCATCATAGATTTAATAGTCACTATAAAATATGGAATAGAAAAAACTATTTAACTCTTCAAAAATAAGGGAAAATCATATAATTAAAGGTGATATAAATTAATCTATTATTTATTTAAGTGGTGATTAGCACTCTTCTCAAAATTGCAAAATTAAATTTATTTAACTCTAAAAAAGTTAGATTGAAGAATTGTTTTTTGAAACTTTATATTTTAAAAATATTTTATATTGATCATTGGGGTCATCATAAATGCTCTCAATAATTTAAATAAATGGCTATAAAATCTATTTTAAATCAAAGTCTTTGTCGAGGAGATCATCTGCTTCTTAATTATTCCAAGAAAATATTTTTTGCCAAAAACCGCCTTAATTTGAAGAGTAGAGGCTCTCCAGCTAGTAGAAGATTCTTTCTTTTATATCAATTAAAAATTGATTTACTAGTAATGATAACATTCAAATGTTAAATTGGCTTAAATAAAAAAATAACTATAAATTTAATAAATATCAATACAAATAATTATTTAAAAAACCTAAAAGCCACTTCAAAGCCATTTATTTTGACTCTAAAGAAAAATCATAAGTTTTATCGTTAAGTATTTTTAAGAAAAAATAGAACAGCATAATTTTTAGTTTTGAATTAAAAATTATAGTTATTAAAAATGCATTTCACAAATAGTGGTATCTAGTTTAAGTTCTAAGACTAAAGGGCTATAAAAACTAACTACTTTTATTTCTCTTTTATTATATTTTTATGTTTCTTTTTAACAATATGAGCTTCTGAAATTCATTTAAACTTCTCAGCATGCTGCGAGGTATAAGAATCCAAAAAGAATCGCTTGATAGTAAATTTAAGTTTAAATCCTTTATCTCAATTAAGCAAGTTAATGCATTAAATTATTAGATATATATTTTACAAAAAAAAGTAATTTTAAGAGGTATTTAAATGTTTGCAGCTAGCTAAATTTATTAGTTTTCACGAATTCTAAAGAAAAAAAAAACTGTAAAACCAATAAATTTGACTTGACTATTTTCCGATATCAATAAATGCGTATTCTGAATTTTAACACTATTACTTCATCCTTTTTCATACAGATATTCCCTCTTAAAATATTTTTTTAGATATCGAATTATTCAGTAGTGATTATTTATGATGACATAAAATATTGTGAGATAGACTAAAGGAATAGTTATTACAGAGAATAAGGATAGTTTAATTATTTTAAAATTAATAGCTTTTAAAAGATAGAAGCCTTTATTATATACTTTTTATAATTTTTCATAATTTATAATTATAGGTATTTAGTTGAAAGAAGCAATCTAGAAACCTCCAAAAGAATAAATATATATAAACTCTTCCTATTTTAGAAATATATTACTTTAAATTAAGCATTTTAAAAGTAAATTTTCTTGTTAGGATATTTTGAGTTGAGTTACTGAATGAATAAATAAAATCACTAATCAATTATAAATACCCTTATCCTTTATCACCTAAGTTCAATAGGAATTACTTTCAGATCAGCTATGCTAACTGAATAAGTACAATAATTTTGCTTATTTAAGTTACTTTCCTGACTTTTCAAAAGCTCCACTATTTCTATAATATCTTGGTCATAGTTATCGCAACTTTCCCTTGCGACCTCTACTTTATTTCTTGGTATATAAGTATGGAAATCTGTATTCAGAGCTTCATCGCGTTTGTTAGCGCCACAAAAGTCTACAGAGTATGACCACATAGTGGGCACATAGGTTATGCACACATACTTATGCATCACATTTAGGAATTCCTGATTATGCAAAAAGATATCAAACCCGTACTCTGCAAATATCAAGTTGTAAACTAATTTCATAATAGACAAATAAGATTATGAGCATTAAATTTAATCTTAAAATATGTTGGCCAATATATACTTTCAATGAGCTTTACTCAAATTTTATAAATATATCGTTTATTTTACTAGAAAATATAGATATCCGAAATTCTCTGCTTCCGAAAAACATCTACATCAACACTAAACACATTAATTAAATCTTGAGTTCTAATCAATCATTTGGATTAGAATTAATTTTTAATTTGTTGAATAAAGAGAATTGATTTAAAATGTATTCTTAGCAATCCAAAATAATAAATTCAATTAGGATAATTATTTTAAACACTTTTTTTTTAGATATGGATTTATAGCAATAACACAAATTCCTTCATAATCATTTTAAAACTAACCTACTTTTATTTTTTTATATTTCAAAAAAGAGATAAAAAGTAAATATAGGTTCATAAACTTAAAATAAATTTCTCATAATTTATTCTTAATAAGTATTTATTGAAATATTATTTTTTTTAGACCCTCCAATAACTATTATGGAGGTTTAACTGGCGATCTAATTATTTATGTAAGGGAGTTCTCTTGGAATATCAAATGTCTCCTAATAGAATTTAATAATTTCTAAATATAATGATTAATTTTGTTAAGAATTCTTTGGAGAAATGACTGCCTTAGACATGCTTCAAGTGATCCATTGGACAATCAAATAATTTGCTACTTTTTAAATAGATTTAATAAATAATTCTGAATGGATTGGATATCCCGCAGGACATCCCTTAATTAAAATAACTTTAGGTCTTGCTCCTGTAATGATCTCAGCAAAGATCGTTTGTTTTAGCACTCAATCCCTAAATTTAATTTTAAATAGATAAGCGGAGATTATTTTATTAAAATTATTTACTCACAAATTAATTAACGTAGTGAAGTAAAATTTAATTCAGTCTTATCTAAAAATATTATAAATTACCAATCCTATAAGCAGATATTTAAATAAAATTGATGCGAAATGATTATAAAATAAGTATTTTGTTATTTATACTGGCTAAAAGCCTTAGTCTAAGAAATAAAGTATCGATGTATGATTTTTGTTCACTTAATTTTTTTTTTTTAAAAATAAGTTAATTCCTCATTTTTAATAAATTTTTAATTTGAGGTTAAACTAATCGCAATCTTTCTGAACTAATTTATGAACATAAGGAGGCAAGTAATGTTCGTAAAGCTTTTACAAAAATTTATAGTAAAATTATGAATTGTATATATCTAAAGCATAACTCTGATGTACTCCATCTTGAATGATAATACCATATCAGTTTTGAATAAGTCTCTCGGCCAAGGCATATTCAATAAATGCACCTCCATTCTCTCAGGATAAGCTTTCTGTAGTTTCTTTATTTGCTGTTTTAAGTCTGGGCTCATAAAAGTGCCCTCGATAAAGAAGAATCTGTATTTCTCGTCTGGAATAAACTTCAAAAGCAGGTGCAGCTAAATTATCAGAAAACTTTCAAATAGTACCCCTGATACATCATAAAGCACGTTTACTCTGCTATTTTAAATTATTGTTTAAAAGTATTTAAAAAAATATTATCTCTGTTCTTAGGATCAAACTCTAAAAAATAAATAGAAAACATTTTTTTTCAAAATCTACCTCGAATTTAATTCTTCTCATTTCCTCTTGAAGTGATATTGCTTTCCACTAGGTGCTAAAATTTAGTTATTTAAGTCTTTAGGAATATTATTGCTCATCAAGCAGCTTATATTGCTTTAAGTTAGTGCCTTTGGGTATAATATTTGATCCAAGATTTTCAGAGTAAGTTGAAGCATAATTCAGATTATAGATCTCAAGGGAATTCATTTTTAGCAGCAAATATTGCTAAATAAATTAAAATACTATATAATATATGAGAATTCTTTAACATTTTAATTTATTAAGTTTAATATCTCCCAGGAGAAGGCAGGACTATTTAGATGAATCTTTCTCTAAGCGGGTAAAAGTCCCTAATGAAATTGCCTTTTAGGTCAAAGAGGTAGAAGAATTTAAATTAAATAATCACTATAAATTGCTTCTCCTCAACTTATCCTTATAAATCGAAGTTATCATTTTCTATTAGCATATCAAATACTGACTACTGTCTTTAAGATATCAAATTTATTTAATAGAGAAAACATTATTTAAGTCTTAGGACAACTTGAATATTTGTGTCATTCTCTTTTGATGCGCATTCATTTAACTATCCAGTTTTATACTGGTGCAGAATTTCAAGATTTATTGAGGAGCTCATACCAGGGTTTCCAAAGAGGCTGCATTTAAGTCTAGCTTTTTTTTCCTCGATGTTGAAACTGTAATTTGTGAGTCCCGTACTTGGATGAAGCACTCCAAGGTAGGAATCTATTTTTTCAAGTATAAAGTGCTGTTAGCGCATGGATTCTAAGTCGAGATTTCCTCTTTTCCTCGCTGGATTCATATCTCTCAGTAAATAGTGCTCAGATACATAAAAATCAATTTATATAAAATCGCATTATCTTTTGAAATAAGAAAATATAAAATTAAAATTTAATTTCTTTCCTCGTCTTTATATTAAACTGAGAGTAAATGATAAAATAAGGTACAATTTTTATTAAAAGCATAAATCTTAAAATATTTCTCTTCTCTTTATATAAAAGTATCTTGAGTCTTGCAACAATCTTTATCTTTGTTTGGCAAAAGAATCTTGTTTGAATCTTAATAGCTCTCACAATCTACAATTCTTACTATAAAGGGATTTTGAGTAAGTTTGGCCTTATAGATCCAAGATTTGTACAAGATTTTAAATGTCTCTGTCATAGTTATCACATGATCTCCTGGCTATTTGCAACTTATTCTTCCTAGCCACGTCATGAAAATCAATATTTCTGGCCCCTTTACGATCAGCAGGATCGCAAAAGTCCTCAGCCCATGACCAATCGTAAGGAATCTCTGAGATGCACACATCTTTTTGCATTATATTGTTGAACTCTTGAACATTTTAGATTTCTTCGAACCCGTGAATAGCCATGTGCAGACTGTAAACCAATAATAGAATCTCAGTTGTCATTAAAAGCATCATAGAGATAATTTATAGTAAAATATCAGGTGAAATAAAAATACATAGAAGCATTTTTTAAGGAAAAAAAATTAGATGGAAAGTTAATCTATGAACTAAATAATAATTAGAGAAAAAAGAAATCAATTAAAATCGTTTTAAGTATAAAATAAATTATTCAATCCTGAGAGAAAAAGTAAAAAAACGTGCGTAACAAATGAAATCACCACTTTAATACACTTATCACATCATGAATTTACGAATAGGTTTTTAATGTGGAAAGTTTAATGAAATTAATTTGAAAGTGACTTAAAATTTTGACTCCACATTTAAACTATTGAATGTTAATATACATTATATTATATTGTTAAAAATAAGTTTATGCGATAATATATTGGTCTGAGAATCTATGCTTTCGATAAGAGTCTGTATCAATAACCTAAATGTTATTGCAATAGTATTTCGTCCCTTTTGGATAATTATATCGCGGAAGATACTTTCCCTCATCATACCCATGGCCATAAAAGAAGGAACAATTCATTTTTAATTTTAAAAATATATTTTGCATATATATTCTTAAAAATGATGTCTCATGCCTAGCGGACAACTTTAAATTTACCATTTTACTAATTAAATCTGATTTACTTTATTAACCTTTGAGATCGATAGAGAGCAAAAGATTGAGATCAGATTTTTCGTTTTGGCACTAATCACAATCTTTTTCAATGAATCTGTGTACATTCTGTGGCATATAATGCTCATACATCATTTCTTATTTTTTTATGAAACCTTTGATTACATTTGTTAATCATGATTCTGAGATACTCGATTGTATTTAAGAAGAAAAAGTCTCTTTTGTAGAGATCTCTTGGAAGTGGATAATAAATGTAGTTTAGCTCAACTCTACCAGGATAAGCATCAGACAGTTTTTAAACTAGCCCTTTGAAATCAATCAAATTTAAAATCGCGCAAAAAAATAGCAGTTAAGTAAATGAAATTATAGTTTAAACACATATTATGTTTATAGTTATTATTTAAAGAGATAAAAATATTTTCATTAAAATTATTTGAAATTCTAAATCCTGAAGTGGAAATTTAATATTTTTTTTTCCATTTAAAAGGAAATACCCACTGTTATATTTTTAGATTAATTTAATTCCAACTTAATTAATAGATGAATAATAATTCTAAAGATGGCAAATAAAGATTGATGAATAGTTTTTGAGAGTGGTAGCTATTTTTATTTTATTCCTTTGAAATTATTAATGGTAATATAGAAATTAATAAAATAGAATTCTTAAAAGTTAAAAAAGATATCTAGTTAGTTTATACAAAATATTTTGTATCATTTTCTCTTGGGAATATAATTAGAACGAAATAATTTGAAAGCAGGACTTATTGTGGCACAGTTATAAACTCATAAATTAAAAAGTAAACATATATCAATTGAAAGATAAGTTTATAACTTATTTTTTAAAGGCATGATAGAGGATCTAAGATTGAGCCTTCCCAATTTTTGTAAAGGTTTTTTCTCTCTCCAATGTTAGAAAGATAATATAATCTTAGTAGCAAATAAATTTTTCTTAGAACACTTCAAACTAAAATAGTGATGTTTTAATTTTACACTATATATAGTTATTTAAAGCGAGAGCAAACCTTCTATAATAAAATAAAAAAATAATATATGGATCAAATGGTAACACGAAGGTTAACTTAAAAAATAAAATTATTCTATAATTTAGTGCCATATTATAATTGTTAATATAATTACTATATTAAAATTATTTCATATAAGGATTTAAAATTAGTTTAAAAAATCTAAAAAAAAAGAGTATAGAGTCTATGAAATGAAATCTATACTTTTACTATGGCATATAATAAAGAAGCTAATGCATCTGTATCTTTAATTAAATATAGAAAAGAAATAAAAAAAATTCTGTTAAAACTAATAAAGATTATCAATTTCTCTTTTAATAGTTATAAAAGTTATTCTCATATAAAAATCTTAAAGTTAAGAATTAATGAAATTTTTAATGATCACTTTAAATTTTGCCAAAATTATAATAGATAGAATGGTTATCTTTTTTAAAATAGCAAATTAATTCCTGCCTCTATTTTTTAATCCCTTGTTTCTTTTCTTTTCAGAATTTGAATTTCTTTCTTTTAAGAAATATAATCAGTATCAAAAGCATACTTTCATACAGAGAGCCTGAGGGATCAAATAAAACATTCACAAACTCCTCCTACTCGCTCTTTTATGTTTAAGGACTAAAATTAAATTTTAATAAATTAAGACTGATGATCTCTTGCTTTTCCAATAAGTTTTTAATTTTATTTAAGTTCAAAGTAGTGAGTTCTAATTCTTGAAAATTTAGAGTCTTTGATATAACATAATCTAAACTCACTATTGAAAGCAAAATAAAAGTTTATTATGACAAACATAACTATTGTAGCTTGTTAGTTGCGCATATTTTTCAAAACATATTGATAGAATAAAAACTTTTTCAAAATGCTTTTTTTAATATTTGATAAGGAAAGAAATTTATCTAATATTTGCCTGGATATGGTAAAACAATTTGGAGATATTAATCCCTAATCGGATAGAAATCTCTAATAAAAGTACCATTCAAATCGTATAGAAAGAATTGAGTCTTTTATTCCCTGAGTGAGTTAAATGAATGCTCTTGATCTTTAAACACTTCAAAAACTGCCTATTGTAAAACAAATTATGGCTTTTAATAATAAGAAAATTCATTATATTTTGTAGAAGTACCACACTCAAAACTTAGTCTTTTTTACAGGTATGATTTGAGTGGTTAGAGTTCAGCTCACAAGAAGATTTCTTAAACTTGTCCAACTCAATCAAATTGATACTGGAGGTCATACCTGAGGTGCTGAATATTCTTATGTGATCTGGGTCAAAATGCGTTGAGTTTGTAAAGTTTTAACCTTTACTAAGAAGCTCTTAGTATCCATCTATCCTCTCTATAGAGAAATGCTAGTGACGCATGCTTTCTAATTCAAAAGTTGCTGCCTTCCGTTTTGTGCTCAAGTCTCTTAAATAGTAGTGAGAAGGATCCAATTCAAAGTCATTCCAAAATAACAAAATTAACAAAATTAAACTAGAGACAATCAATGGTTTTAATGCGAAATTAATAAAGCAAAATACAAAAACTTAAAATAGTTGATAGTATTGCCCATATTAAAACAAACTAAAATTATATAAACAAGCTTTATAAATGATATTTAAAAGATATTTTTAAGATATAAAAATTATTTAGCAGAAATAATTTTTTGAAAAATTACTAATTCAAATTTGATTGATGTATTGAGAAAAACTAATTTTTAAAAATTTTACACCCTCATTGAATTTACCAAACAGTTGAATTTTAAAAGATTGAGATTAAATAAATTTCAATAAAGAATACTATTTTTAAATTGAGCAATTACAATAATGAGTAAATAGCATTTACAAGTCTATGCCAACTTAGGAGTAATGGAGAAAATAAGAGTCTAGCTTGAATGGTAATTTTGAAAATTCAAGGTATGAAAAAATCTGAACTGCATTTCTAGATTAAGTATGAACCTTAAGTGTTAATTAGATAAACTGTTATAAATAAAATTTAAAAGTATTCTAATTTATTCAGGAAAAAACCTTTATCCTAATGCCGATATATTTTTGGTTATATACATCCTAGTTTCTTATTCCAAAGGTGATAGAATCAATTAAAAATTCAAATTTTTATATAATGCTTTTTCATTTCGCGTCTCCTTATGAGTAATTATGCATTGACTTGGCCACTTATTTTTACATTTATCAGCACATCTCTCGATAAAGAAGTAACAATTTATCAACAAATTTCTGGAAAAGTACTTCAATTTATAGTTGCCATACGTTCCTCTCAAAGATGATTAAGATAAACTTAATACGTTATTTCAGTGATAACATTTTAAAAATGTGCTGAAAGAGTTTTGCAAAGTATTCTAGGAGAAAATAAATTACAACTCAAAGCGATACGAGATATTATCAAGCATTGAATCTGAAATTTATTATAATCAATTTAGGGGTTCATTTTTACGATAAAAAAGCTACAATTAAATAAGCAGGCCGTATCACTTCAAGGACTTAGAATTCATTAATTCAGAAGAAAATGAAAATTTTTTATCGAATAATAATACTAACCTCCTTATTCTAAGTTGTGCACAAATTTCTTTCTTACTACTTGGCTTTTTGATACTATATTCATCTAATTAAGGCAATCATTCACATTTTAAATAAAATATAGCATATAAAAATTGTAAAATTTTCTATTAAAAAACCTTATTTAAGATGTGAGTCCTGATGATTTATTTCAAAGATCTATGATAAAAAATTTTCCTATTATGGGATGAATATGAATTTATGACGAGAAAATGCAAATTCAAAAATTATTTAAATATAGAGGCATTCCACTGACTAGCAATTTTCAAGGGCCTAAGCCAAATGGTCTATCATTCTATCCCAACTAATTTTTTGAGAATTTGAGCACTTTATTTGTTTTCTTGTTTTCTCCTACTTCTCACTTTCCCATTCTCTTCTCACTCAAAAGGTATTTTAAAAAGCTGATTGAATAATTTGAACACTTACTCTTCAGCAGAAGCAAGAGAAAAATAAGGTTACTCATTTATATAATGTGAGCTAATTTTTAAAGGAACCTGGACCAATTATGCTGATGTAGAACTTTCAGCTTCTGCTTTATCTATTGTCTTTTCCTCTTTAATACTCTGAAATAGATAGTTAATATGAGATAAAAAAGAGATTAGCATACTAATAATCCTCTGAATCATTATCCAATAAAAAAGGTTTACCTGAAAATTATTGAGATTAGTAGTTAGCAGGATTTCAGACTGATTTAATAAATCTGACTTACCCTTTCGTCCTCTCCTCCATTAGCAATTAATTAATGAAATTGATTTTTTAATTTATCAAATACACTACTGTTGCAGAAAATTACAATTTTAGTTAATTTTAGATAATTTGAATAATTAATCATCTATTCATATCCTTCTTGTATAAAAGGAAGTAAAAATAAAAGTTTATCGCTATTAAACAAAAGTATAAAAAATTAAATTCAACAAATTAAATCAAGAGAAGTCAAGGAATCCTATTAATCATCCAGAATTGACAGATATGACAAGATCTTAATTCAGATCCAAAATATAAAATAAAGACAAAGTTATATATTAATTCAAGATTAATTACTTGGTAAAATCTGAAATCAGATTTTACACATTAAACCCCTTTGCAAAGGAAAAAATTTTTTTAAATTATTTATAGTCTTTATTTTAAGTGGCTAATGGATCATCGGAGTAAGATTTCGTCAACTAAAAAATTTCCTGCAGTTTGATCTCAATTCAAGGTGCCTAATAAAATTAAAAATTTTAATTGGATCCAAAGATAATAAGGCATTCGCAATTAAATAAAATAAATAACTTCTTTCTTATTTAAGTATCTTAAATTCCATTTAGAGATGTATCCTATTCATAATGTATCGAGTTCATCAGTAAAAAGGTTTTACTATTATTTTTGATTTACACTCCCTTCATTAAAAAATTTGCTTTTTCAAGCTCAGCTTCTAGAGCTTCATAAAGCTCTTAAATAAAATACTTGGTATTTAAAGGGAGTGAGAAAACAATAATTTTCAATAACTTTAAATTGAATTAAATTTATTTCAAACTAAAGAATTATTACTTTTATCTTTTCTTGAAAAAATAGAAGTGAGAAATGCTGGCCATTTATGAATAAGGCATATTTATTTGACTACAAAAGACTATTGATGTCTCCTTGGACCACCATAAAAATTTCAGGATTGAGTTAGGATTACTATTCAAACACTATTTCTTATGAGAAGATCTTGAACTCATTACGCTAGAGAATGGACTTAAACTCATCTTTCAATTCTTATAGTTAAACAAAATAAGAAATCTTTATAAAAAGTAAAGGAATTATAAATTCCCTGAAAGATCTTATTCAACAAATAGAGTTTAATATCGCAAAAATATCCCTTTAAAAATATTCTTTATCATCTGCTAGTTTTTAATCAATATATAATAATTATTAATTTAGAAACATAAATTTATATTTAAATGAGATATATTAGAGAGGAAAAATTATTGATAAAATTTTATAATTCTGTACTGTTAGTTATTAGAAGGAAATGTATTTTGAGATGCTATTGAACATTTAACCCTTAAAAGTGATAAGAATGCGATTCAAAAGGTAACAATTTTAGAACTTGGAAACATATAAAATTATCTGCTTTTCAAGATATTTTAGGTTAAAAAGTTTCCCTGCTTTTTTTAGAACTTTGATAATAAAAATTTCGGAACTTACAACTTACATTCGATTATCATTCAAATAATAATTTCACTACAGAAATTAAATTTTGGGGTTAAAATAGAAGGAGCTTATAACTCTATCAAATGAGTAAATAATGATAGCAATCAATATATCTTACATAAATTTTAGATAGAATATTTTAGTTTAGAATATTGAGCTTTAATTAAAAAAAATGAATTAAATAAAATTCTCTATCTATTTTTTTAATTTGAGTTTTATTCTCGTACCTATTATTGTGATCTACTATTCTTATTTTGAGTGTATTTTTCTACTCTAGAGAAACTCTATTTCTTACGTTCTTTTTATTTCTATTAAATTCCTGAGAGTTAAGATTAATTGATGATTAATTTGCATTATGGCTTCTCATCACCCTTTCATTTAGAATCTTAGTTTTTATTGTTTATCTTAAGTAAGCAAAATTATCCCATCCAAGATTTTAAAAAACAATCATTATTGCTTTAAAAATACTCTTTAGTATGTAAATTCTGTCATCGCAAGCTTATTTTTTTATAAAATATTTAAAAAACTGTACAATAGTTTAACATATATAAAACACTCTCTTTATTTTTATCTCATAGAACAAATTTAGATAATAACCATGGTTAATATAATAAACCATCAAAAATCAAATTGAAATCGAAGTATAAATTCAAAGGTACTTTTTATTTATGCTTTGAATTTTATATTTCTTGCATTCAATAGTTTCTACTTTAATCATAGTATTCAAAAATAATTTGAAGAAAAATAAAGAGATGAGAGAGATAATACATTTTTAATCTAACTAAATTTAAAATTAATTATAAGATCTTGCAGTTAAGAGATATAATTTGCGTTGCTCTCTTCTAAGTCTTTGAATTTATATGCTTAAAATAAATTTAGGTATAATAAACTAATGAATGTTTGAAGGATGATCTATCCAAGAAATAGCTTCGTTTTGTTTTATTTATCCACTTCTGGTGTTAACTTTGCTTCTACATTAAAAAATAATTCATTTATAAAAAAAATCAACATCTTCAAAATCTACCACTCTTTGATTAAAATAAATAAACAATATTTTTGGAATTAGAAATAGGATTATTTTAACTTCATCGAAGATAAATATTTAAGAGGCTTTATTTATTTTCAATTGAAATTTATATATGTTACATAAGTAATTTACTTCTGCTTCACGTTCTTCTTTGATAATATAGTTGAGAATCTAATAAAAAAGAGAATTTAATTAATAATTAAATAAATAAATATAAAATCATTGGCAGTTGAAGTGTGAGATATTGGGTTGAATTGATTATCATTGGATTAAGCATTTATTTCTAAGCAACTTTAATCCTTGTAACTTCTACATAGGGGGTCTGTGGAAAGAGTTACCTCGGTCATAAGTTTGTGAACTTGATTAATTTGTTGGTCGGGAGTTTGTGACATCAATATCTCTTCATAAGCACATCCTATCGTAATGGCGGTACAACAGACTCATATTAAAATTAAATAAGCCATCCAAGAAGCCTCATATTTGAGTACCTACTTCACAATTAAACGGCCAAAAATTTACATTTCTTCATTTATCATTTTTATTTAATTCACATTTTCATTTATATTTTAACAATAGTAGTTCTTTTTGTTGAAATAGTTTGCTTTCCGATTATAAATTCTTTTCTAACATAATTAAAAATGAAAGATTAAATTGAAAAGGATTATTACTAAAAAGGCATTCCAATTTTATTTTTTTATCCTGTTATCTTGATTTAAATTTGTATAAATTCCTTGATTTTGAAGATGAAACTACTTTCCTTTTTCATAAATAAATTGGAGAATAATTGTCATTCAGATATACTACAGCGTCTTGTATAATGGAGTGTATTATATAAACTCAATTGATTGAAACTAAATTATAAAAATTATAGCTAATAAGCCTATATCTTGAGAAAGCTTTACTTTTATCTGTTTTTAATAAATGAAAAAATTTGCGATTTTTTTGCATTAACATCCGCAAATAAGTGTTATTTTATCAATTTCTTACAAAAAAGAGCGGATAAAAGCTCTTTATAATTAACTGTAATTAAAATAAATAGCTTTCTCATTTCAAAATAAATTTGATTTTTATATTTGATTTATTGCGAGAACTAAATTATCAGTCCTGCAAATATTGTTTTACTCACAAAGTCTGCTAGCTACGTCTAACTTTATGTGTTAAATCCCAAATAACGTTTAACCTTCAATATAAATACAATTTAACAAAATGAGAAAATAAAGCTGCTTAATAAGAATTAAAAAAATTTAAGCTAGATAATTATCTAAATTCAATTATAAATCTCAAGATAGAGTTAGATTTAGCAACTCTAAAATTTAATTATAAAATGATATTTAAAATTATTCAAAAATTTTATAGATTCAAAAATAATTCATTAATACTCTAGCTCAGATACAACACCTCATTTAATACTAAAATATATATAATTAAATTACCATTCTTCAAAGCTTCTTTCTAATTCTCAATGTTTGAAGCGAGAGATTTCTTATCAATATTTTTAGACACTGTTATTCTTATTAATTAGAGACAAAAAATAAAATTACAACTTAAAAATCTACAAATATTGTAAAAATTAGCTAAACTTATATCTTTAAATTATTATCCGTGGCCAATTCTCTCAAATTTTTTATTACTAGCCTCAAATAGATTAAATTAGAACTCTTATATTTATAGTTTATTACAAATTTAGGATAGTTACTTACTTAAGAACATAAATAAGTTTTAATTTTTAAAAATATTTTTAATTTAATCCATATTTATCATAGTTAATTATATTTAAATGCCTCAGCTAAGTGATCTAAGACGCGCTATTTATTTAAGTGATAGCACAGATAGAGATGATAAACACTTTTAAACTATCTCATAAAAATCAAATTCTTAAATAGGATAAAATTTAATAAGTTAATCAATGATAAATAACTAGTCTATTAGAAATAAATATGATATTATCTGAGAATTTAATTAAAAAAGGAAATTAAATAGTTAATAAGAAACAAAATTCGTAGCTATTGAAGTTTATAAAACTTAACTAATTATTTCCTTTTTTAATTATGCTTAAACTCTAGAATCTTTATTTAAAAACAAAAAAGGTGCAATTAGATCATCAGTTCATAGTTGTTATGTAAATTCCTTACCATTCTAAATTGATTCTATATTCTGGCGTATGAATTTCAAAAGATGAATATTTTATTAAAACGACTAAATAAATAGTTTAGGCAAATAGATATCTTTTAATTCGTAAATGCTCATCATTTCTTTGGCCTTAATTTAAGAAAAAAATTTTGGTATTATTCTAATTTTATAGATTTTAATTTTTATTTATTTTTGATATTCAGAACTTAGAGATGTACAATACAATTTGAACATTTTAATTCTATGTCAAGTTAGGATCTATTCATTAAAATTATAAAGCAGAGTTTCTTACTTTCAATAGGACTAGATATTGCACCAGGATTGATGCTTAAAAATTAAAAAACTTGGATCTGTTTAACTCTATAATTGTATAAACTCTGATATCTTAAACACCTCAGTATGGAACTACTCAATCATAATCTGGGCATGACTTCATAATTTAATTGCAAATTTAAATCCCTTCCTATTCTTGATTTGATGAAGTTAGATTTAAAAATCTGGATTCTAATTGTAAATTACAAAGCATTATTATTTAGTACAGTAGCAAAAAAAAAAATATATTCCGTTACATAACACAAGGAAATATGTAATTTATAAGAAATTAGTTATAAAGTCTCTAAAAATTGTCTTATTAAATCCTTAATTTTTTTAAATAAATTTTCCTTAAAATATATTTTAACTTAATGAGCTCAGTTTCAGCACTCAAATCACATAAATTTGAATAACTAATTTTTTAAATATTAAATGATATATTTTTAATTAAAAGAAATAGTTGGTTATATGTCCATTTACTGGATATATCTTTGTAATTTATTGATAATATTTATTATAGGTAAAATACGAATAAGTGATTTAGGAAATATAATTCTCAAATTTAAAGTGATTTTAAATAGTTCTTTAGCTGATATTTATTTCATTCATTAATTTTAAAACAATTTAAAAGAAAATGGATTTTGAAGGAAGTGAACTGCCACAACAGCTGCCTTAAGAAAGATTAAGAGTTTTAAGCTTTGTCATGAGATACAAAAATCAAAGAGAAATAAGCTTTGCTATACTTTATGTTAAGGTAAGTCAATTTTTTTTATGAATGCTTTAAACATCGATCTTATAGAATGAATGATTGCACGAGTACGGCTAAAGAAGAGTTTAATGCAACAAACTCAAATGCTAAAAGACGAAACGTAAATAAACTCTGGGACTCAAAATCCATAAATAAAGTTCAAGATAACTTTTAGTAATTCGCAAATACTTGTCAGGTGACTTTGAAAAGAGACAATAAGTGTATTTCTAATATAATCTACACGATTACCTAATGCTATTTTCGCCATATTATAAAAGTTTATCAAACTTAGAAAAATAAAAATATGTGAAATTGTGGGGTTTTTACTTTAGATATCATAGCCTTGATCTTTTATTTTCGGAGTTAGCAGTTGCTTTAAATTATTTAAAATTTTTAATTCATCATAATTTATCACATCACTAAAAAAAAATAAGCTATAGAGTCCCCTCCAATTAGAGTAGTGGGGGATGAGTTTCTTGATTAAGGACTTTATAAATATTGAACGGAGGAAGAGAATCTCCATACTATAATTTCAAAATATTTTTGAAAAGCTAAACCAAAATTAACGAAAAAATAATGTTTAAAATTTGAAAATAATGATTTGCCAAATATACCTGTATTTGCAATATTTTGATAATTACAAGAATTATTTATGTATTTAAGTTTAAGAAGAATCTTGTGAAAGATGATTGTTCAAAATTTGCGAGTTAAATTATTTAATTTTGCTCAATTTATGATTGAGCAAAAATAATTTGCTTTAATTGTATATTTAAGTTTCTTTGGACTTCTAGCATTTGCTATTATGTGATTAAATTATAATATAAGAGCCTCTCTCAAATTCTTAGAAGATAAATTTAAGCAATAGTTAAAAGTCAAAGGAAAAGAGGTTCTTGAATTTAGAATTATACATTTGTAATTAAGAATTGCATAAGAAATTAAATTGTATTTATACAAAAATGATTGCGAATTCTCTTTAAGTGAGGTCTTAAATTTTGCTTAAATTCTTGTCCTGATTATAATAGCCAATAGTATTTTAAAATCATAAGATAAAGTAAATCTAAAATATTAGACATATTTGAATTTCGTGCCTCAAGGTAATATTATTTTTAAAAAATTTTTAAGTGTGAGTTATAAAATTATATGATCAATAATTCAAACCATGTAATATTTTATATGATAGCAATTCATTATAAAGTAGAAGAGAATCTATGGGAGAAGATAAAAAAAAACTTACTGTTTCAGTTTTCTCCTCTTATTTTAAAGATTAATGATTTTAAAAATATTTTGATTGGAGTTTGGAAAATTCATGTTTAGCACAAGGATGCGGCTTGTATAACCATAATCTATTTCATCAAGCATTAAACAAAAATAATAAATGTGCTTAAATTAGTTTGGTTAATGATCATAGAGGAAGGGTCATACTTTTTAAATTTTAAAGTAGGCAATCAAAGCCTCGCATATTTTTTTTATAAATTATTTAATTTTCTTCAAATATCTTTATATTTAAGATTTTTTACTATTTCGATTCGAATAATTAAAACAGCAGAAATCTTTAAGATTTATTAAATCGTGCTTCAGCAATAATATCTGGATTTGAATCAAAAATCCTAGCAATTTGAGAAATAGATGAAGTCTTTTTATCTGCAATTTCTCTTAATTGAAAAATGAAATATTAAAAATGAATGAGAAGGAAAGATTTAATAGCAATTATTAAATAAATTGATAGTCCTGAAAAATTTTAGCCTACATTATAGTATAGAATTTAAACAAAAAGAATGCCTCATTTAATAAAGGAGGGTGTATTTAGTTGGCTCGTTTTTTTATTCTCTTCCTCATCCCCATTAACTTATTAGATAATCAATCTAAATTTAAAATGAATTAATTTTTAATTAATTGAAAAGTATCCTTTTTCAGCTGCTTGTTTTATGCTCCTTCTCTTCTTTGATAATGAATATCAGCTTATGTGTTTCTATATATAAATTAAATATTTTAGAACCTTGAGCCGAGCAATCCTAAAATAATTATTGCAAAGAATAGATTCCGTGGAATTTAAAGCTCTATCAAATGATACAATAATTCCTCTTATATAAGAGATAAAAAAAAGCCATTAATTTTAATTTAATGTTCAGTAATATTTTATATCGCTTCTCAGTCCATCTATAAACCAATGCGTCATTAAATACATCTCCAGTGACATTCATCTCTTTAACTGAATTAAAAAATATTTAATTTTTGGCTAATAAATAATCAAATTCTATATCATAATCTTAATATCATAACTTAAATTTTAAATTTTTTATTAATTTTATTGAAATTAGTTGAAATTGATGACAAATATTTTTTATTATAATGTTGAATAAGGAACCTTGTAATCTATTGATATCCCTCTGAGTCTCTCCTTCAAATATATTTTATGTCGTAATTAAAAAAGAAATTCCATAATAGGAGAGATATTATTAGAATATAGAAATTTGGAAGTAAAAAACAAAAATACACTCCAATTGATCTTCAGAATATTAAAGTCATCTTTACAAAAATATAGCGATGATAAATTTTGATTGTGTACTTTTGTTCCAAATTCATTAGATAAAATAAAAAATCCTTTAAATACCTTTATAATAGCTCTATTCGAAATACTCTTCAGTAAACATTTTCTTTTGCGTAATCTTTGTAATCGACTTTAATTTAACTAGTTTCCCTTTTATTTTAATTTTCTTGCTATTACAGTTATTATAGCTAAGACTACCTGTAGGAAAGCAATTTGAAATAAAGTGTAATTGTTAGGCTAAATCCAATACTAATGATATCCATTATATGCAAAATTTGCTATCATTACATCTGAAATATAATTTTACTTCTTCATTTCTGTAAATACCTCATGAGTAGTCTTTAGTCACCTAATCTTATCTATCCTGTATTTTTAATTCAATTTGATTTAAGCAAAATTTATATTTGATTTTTTAATGATCTAAAAAAACTTAAATTAAAATTCAAACCTTGACCATCTGTTTACTAGCAATCTGGACCAAATTTATATCTTAAGATGAGATTTTAGTGTTTTAAATTTGATATTTACTGCGTTTAGTTTAAAAGCTTTTGGTGTTATTAAGCATTGAAGACTTCCACATAAAATATGGTGAAATTTGGGCTAAAGGGATTACCATACCAAATTTTCTCCTTCTCCAAATCAACTATCTCCAATTTAAATAATTTTAATATTTTCTTGATAAGGCTTCTAGTTTTGATGAATAATACTCACTTTTTTCAAATAAAAAAAAATAATTAATTAGAAATAAAAATAATTAAAT